>SNQJ01S0111132.1:0-28870 GCA_010110895.2 Picea sitchensis | reverse complement strand
TTAACATCCCCCCTTAAGAACAACTTGGGATAGGATTGAAGTATTTACAAAGGTGACATGGTAGGACAAGGAAGGAATCATTAGAGCCTATCCCTCCTTAATGACAACTTTTGTAACTCCTAGCATAGATCAAATTTTGGAAAACTTCACTTCTGTAAGCGATTTTGTAAAAATGTATGCAACTTGATCATCTATAGGGAATACGAGCACTTCAATAACTCGATCATGAATGATATTTTTGATGAATTTCATGTGTAGCTCAATGTGTTTGTTGCGTTGATGTTGAATTGGGTCTTTGGCGAGCTTGACGGAACTCTAATTGTCGCACCAGAGGGTGGTCATATGATGCTGCTAGAATCCAAACTCTAAAAGGATATATTGAATTCCCAAAGCTTCTTGACTTGCATTGACCTCTTCCCAATACTATGCTTCTACTAAAGAAAGAGAAATAGCCTATTGTTTCTTACAGTCCCAAGTGACAGGTTCTGAACAAAGGATGAAAACATAACATGTAGTATACTTTCAATCATTAAGGTCGCCAACCTAATCTGAATCAGTGAAATCAACCAATTAAGGATCCCCCCTTAATTTTAATGTATCCCAAACTGAATTGTACCTCGAACATACCAAAGTATTCTTTTAACTGCTTTCCAAGGATTTCATGGGGTGTTTTCATTTATTGAGCAACAAGATGAACAACAAAGGAAATATAAAGATGGGTATGATTCATGTATAAGAGGATACCAACTAACTGATAGTACAAAGTGACATCCACTTTGGGAGAAATATAGGTGGAAACAAGTTTGACTCTAGACTAGAAGGGAGAATGGGTTGGCTTACAATCTTCCATGTGAAAGTGACAAAGAATGTCAGAAGCATACTTAGACTAGGAAAGAAAAATTCCTTCCTTGGTTTGCAAAACTTGCAGGCCATGGAAATAGTGCAAAAATCCTAAGTCTGTCATTTCACATTTATTCTTAAGGCTAGTTTTCACATGGTTTAAAAGTTTTGGGTAACTACCAGTGAGGATAAGGTCATCAACATAAAGAACAAGGATTATGATATGGCTTCCTACTTTCTTAGTATATATATTAGGATCATAATGGCATCAAGAAACAATGGTTTCAAGAAGAAAGTTGTCTATTTTGGCATACCAAGCTTGGAGATATTTATTAAGGTGACAAACAAGGATAGAGTAATTATAGACATGGACATGAGGTTGTTCCATGCATATTCTTCTTGCAAATCCCCATGCAAGAAGGTGGATTTGACATCCATATGGAAGACCTCATATTTATGTGATGTTGCAAGGGATAGAATAAAACAAATGGAATTCATTTTGGCTACAATGTAAAAGGTTTCATTAAATTCAATTCATTCAACATGGGAGAATCCTTTGGAAACTAACCAAGCCTTGTGTCTTTCAACATTTCCATCTGATGCATACATATTTATGTAGACCCATTTACAATTGACAAGTTTTATTCCTTTTCGAAGTGGTACAAGATCCCAAGTATAATTTTCCATTAAATAATGATACTCTGCATTCATTGATGTATCCCAATATGGATGACTTGAATCTTCTGCAAACGTCTCTAGATCGTGAGTCTATTAAAATTGAGATAAAAGAGAAGAGGCTTGCTAGAACTGTGAATGTGTCTAAAACTTATATGAAGTATCATAGGAAATATCACCAACTACTACTTGTGATGAATGGACCCATCTAGAAATTGATGGTGTTGGTGCAGGTTCAGGTTCAACGGACTAATCTGAATTAAGGTGAGGAGGTGGAGGCATATTTTCATCCTCATTTTCATCATTTGGATAATAAGAAACCAAAGTAGCAACAAAATAAGGCACAAATTCCAAAGATGGCTTGTAGGTTGAAGAAGGCACAAACAATGAATTAGGCTCGCAGGCCAAGAGATTTTCACAAAGTTTAACATCTATTATAATAATAATTTCATTACAATGTGGTTGAAGAAGTATGTAACCTTTGAAATATTTATAATAACTAACAAATATATACTTCTTAATTTAAGGTTGCAATGATTTCCTTTTCTCATCAGGAATGTGAGCCCATGATACACTGCCAAATACTTAGAAGTGAATTACTTATGGATTAAGTTTATTCCATGATTATTTTGATGCCATATTTTAAAGAGATTTTGTGGGAGTGTGATTTACTATATAATTTGCACATTTAATGGCTTATGACCAATACTTTAGACTTAATCCCAAGTAGATTGGACCATACAATTAACTATTTCTTTTAATGTGTGATTCTTTCTCTCAATAACACCATTTTGTTGTGGTGTATATGGAACATTATGTTGCATATGGATGCCTTGTGCAATGAAATAACTTGTAAAGTTATTGTTCACATATTCTCCTCCATTATATATTCTTAACCTTTGAAGTTGATTTCCAGATTGTTTTTTAAAAAGGGCCTTGTGGGCCAAAAACTTGTCAAAAACTTCACTCTTAAGTTTTAAGAAGTAAACCCAAGTGCATATGGATAAGTCATCAATGAAAATTAAAAAATACTCGCACCCTGAAAAAGAAGGAGAAGAAAGTGGACCACACAAATCACTGTGAACAAGCTGCAAAAGGGTCGAGGCATGCCAAGAGGCATGTTTTTCAAAACTGTCCCGATGATGTTTGATAAGAACACAACCGGAAAAAAAAAACATATCTGCATGAAACAAGAGGAAAACAAATCACCATATGTTGAGAACATAGTTGTTGCAATGAGCGATAGTTTAGATGACCAAAAATCGCATGCCAAATTTTTCTCAAGTCATTGTTATGAGCAAAAAAAAATGATGGAAAAGATGATGACCCAAAATTTTCAAACCTATGAAACTTGGTAATATCATCAACAATTCCAGTTGCAAGAACATGCTGAGGATATTTTAGATCCTTGATTACAACTTGCTGAGGTGAAAAATCTATGGTTTTAACTTCACGTGAATGAGTGATTTGATATACTAATAGAAGTTTGCAAGAAATACTTGGATGTAAAAGTGGAAATTGGTGGCCACCCACCTATTCCACTAGCTCAAATTGCAATTTTCCCATCTTGGTAGTTTTTCTACATTTTTTGGGGTCCCAAACTTCCAAGGCCGTTTTAAGGCCCTAAACAACGTTTTTTGGCTCGACAACAACTAACATGTAGCCAAAGGTAGATGCTAGGACAAACATAATGTGTTTTCCTCAGCTATACCTTTCTGATGAGGTATCAAGTGCCCCCCAAAAAAGTTAGTATGCAAAAGTTACACCCTCAGGAAGTTGACATATAAACTACCCCCATCGGGGCCCACAAAGCTTTTGGTGTTTCATCTCTTGGGGTTAGGGTTTTGGATGTTTAGGATTTTCTCATTTCTTCTTTATGTTAAAAATTCCTTTAGAGCCTCATT
Source organism: Picea sitchensis (assembly GCA_010110895.2). NCBI lineage: Eukaryota > Viridiplantae > Streptophyta > Pinopsida > Pinales > Pinaceae > Picea > Picea sitchensis. Next base: position 25,451 of record SNQJ01S0111132.1, on the reverse strand, counting down.
TTAATCAACTTCTTGCGAATGAGCGTAGACGACACATCTCTTCGCATAGATAATCTATCACCATTCTAGCTAACTTGTGTGCTTTTGCATTTTATAGCATTTTGTATTTCAGAGAGACATTAATATGATCTAAGTTTTACTGTATTAATTTGTTCCTTTCCATATATCTATGTATTTATTTTTTATAACTCTGTTATATTTCGGCCTTCATATCATTCCCAAAATAATCTGGATCAGTGGTATCAGAGTAGCCTGCTCCTTGTCTTTCTTAGTGCATATCCTTGACAAGGTCAGGGTATAGAGAGTTGGGTATTGAGATTGTTTCTCTTAAGGAAAACCACTCTTGCACATGCAAGAAACCTTCCATGGAGGAATAACATAGGGAAGACGAGACAATATATCCTTTCAAATTGTTTCTCAAGGAATCCCTCATGCGATAGAGGAATGAGATGATGGATAATTTTTCCCATATCCTTTGATGGGTGCCAAAAAATGGAGGAACCTTCAAAATATAGTCACTTCATAGGTGAAACTCCCTTCAAGGTACAAGTTGACTTTGATATTCCTTTATTTGAAGGTGATATAGATGTCGACACATTGGAAAAATGGTTAAAAATGGTAGAGGGTTATTTCTCTATCCACAACTTTCCAACAGTGAAACGATCACCTTCATACTCATTAAGTCCCTTCCCCATGTCAGATATTGGTGGGAGACTTAATGTGAGAAACATGATGAGGATGATCCTGTAATTGTTTTTCTAGGACCCACTTTGGAGGATTTTTTTTATGCCCTCAAGGAACAATATTACTGTATTGGAAGTTATGATGACCAATACACAAGATGGACCACATTGTGCCAAGAGAGGGGACAAACAATGCTAGAGTTTATAAATAATTTCCATACCTTGCGCACCAATCTAGGTATCAAATAATCTGAACGTCATTTGATCATAAAATACCATGGGGATCTTCATAGGTAGATCCAAACCAAAATGGAGTTTATGTACATCTCTTCATTGGGAATCGTTTATCGATATGTCATGAAACTCGAGCATAAATTCAAGCATCAGAACAAGTGAGAGTTTGAGTCTAAAAATACACAACCAAAGTAAGGTAAGGTTGGATCTAACTCCCAAGATAAAGGACAAAGCAAGGATGTCCAACCCCAGGATATCCAACCTAAGCCACCAAAAAAAATAATAATGGGAAGCCGAAGAAGAACACTAGAAAATGGTGCGAGTTCCAAAAAATCCCTTAGAACAATATTGATGAATGTCACTCCAAAAATCCGTTGTTGGCTGATGAAATCCCTAGGGTCAGATGTTGAATCAGAATCTGATTCAGAACCAAAAAATGGAAGACTAATCATTCATGTAGAACCTGGTGTCACTGTCGCTACCACAAAAGTCCAGCCAGAGGAACTGGAGGAGCCTAAATAAGGGGAGTTCCTTTTCCACTCATAGTTGTGAGTGAAGGAAACCCCACTCCATTTCATAATTGACAACAATAGCTAGAATAACCTAATATGAATAGAGGTTGTCAAGAGATTGAACCCGACAATGATTCCAAATCTTCAACCCTACATCATCGGTTGGCTCAGCCAAGGATGGGACATCCACGTCAACCAACAATGTCACTTTCACTACGACATCAAACCCTTCAAAGATGAGGTATTGTGTGATGTTTCCCCCTTGAATTTTGTGATGTTTTTCTAGGAAAACCATAAATATGGAAGTGTCATGATGTTCTAGTCCATGTAGTATCATTATTACTTTGGGGGGTCAACTCTACAGGGTACTGGAGGCAGTCCCAAATACTATGGTCTCTTTGATATCCATGAAGCAACACAGAAAGGTGTTCTCTCATACCAGGAGATTTTTTCTCTATATGGTTGGATCAAAAGGTGAATGGAAGGTCACCACAACCATCAAAAACTCTGCACGAGGCCTCTCTTCCCAGAAACGATAGGTGGATGAAATAGTAGAGGAGTACAAAGACATATTCACCTCGCCTACTAGGATTCTTGTGCACTCTCAGATAAAACACTCAATTGATTTGACACCTAGTGCTACTATGCCTAAAGTCCAATTATACATGCATTCTTTTATGGAGAATGAAGAAATCAAATGCCAGATGAAAGAGCTAATTTCGAAGGGCCACATTAAACCAAGCTCCTCACATTGAGAGAGCCCAATTTTTCTTGTACAAAAGAAGGATGTGACATGGAAAAATTTTATTGATTAAAAATCCCTGAACAATATCACAGTCAAGAACCAATACCCAATTCCCTAGATTGATGATCTTCTCGATCAAATCAAGGGAGCTAATTTTTTCAGTAAGATTGATCTAAAGTCAGGCTACCACCAGGTGCTGATTGAGCAAACTGATGCGTGGAAGACAACCTTCAAGTCTAAAGAAGGTCTCTTTGAGTGGTTGGTCATGCCTTTCGTCTTAACTTGTGCCCCATCCACATTCATGTGGATGATGGATGATATATTATGGCCATTCAAAAAATCCTTTGTGGTTGTATATTTGGATGACATCATCATATTCAAAAAACCTTGGGAGGAACATTTAGAGCATATTCAAAAGTTATTGGGCACCTTGCGACAACAAAATTTATATGCCAATTTGGAGAAGTGTTCCTTCAACATGCTTAGAATCCAATATTTACGATACATCATGGATGAGCAAGGTGTACATGTGGATCCATCCAAGATCCAAGTCATCTATGATTGGTCGGCACCGAAAACAGTGATCGAGCTACCCAGCTTCTTGGGCCTCACCAAATTCTACTGACATTTTGTGTTGGGGTTCTCTCATATCGCTTGGGCCCTAAGCCAGATGACCAAGGGTGGTTTGAAGGCCAATTTTGTGTGGTCCATTCCCTAACATAAATCATTGAAGGATTCAAAATTCTTCCTTTTCTTAGAACCAATCCTCATTCTTCCATACCTGCAACAACTATTTTAGGTTGAGACAAATGCTTCAGATTATGCTATTGGTGCATTCCTCATTTAGCATGGGAATCCAATAACATATCATAATGAAACTCTATATGATGTTGTTCAAAGATACCCCAACTATGACAAAGAGATGTACTCCATTGTGCAGGTATGTCGACCACAAAAGAATTACATTCTGGGGAAGGAGATTATCATCCACACTAATCATAGGCTTCCACGATTCATGCAGACACAAGGAAAGTTATAGAATTACCATAATTAGAAGTGGTCCACGTACCTACAACAATTCCACTTGAATATCAAGTACAAGAAGGGTAGCACCAATCATGTTGTAGATTTCTCAGTCGACACTTGATGGTAGCACTAACCAAAGTTCGTAACTCTTGTGTACATGAAACATATAGATGGCCACAATTGTACAATAATGACTCTCGATTTTCTACTTCTTATCATAAATTGAGCACAGGAAAAATAGTTCTTGACTTTCAACTCCAGGATGGATTGTTATGTCATCTTTGTTTTCCTTCAAGCGAGCGTTCAAAGTTGATATGGGAAGCTCATTATACCCAGACAATGAGACATTTTGGTGTAGAAAAGATATTGGTGGTACTGCAAAATCATTTTATTGGTCGAAACTTCGAAACAATTTTCATGAGTACATCAGATCCTTCACCGTTTGTGCCATTTTCAAGCCTGCCATCAAGAAATGGGGGATATACACCCCTCTTCCTACTATGGATAGGCCTTGAGAGTCCATATCGATGGACTACATGTATGATCTTCCTTCAACCAAGCATGGGAATGATTATGTCTTCATGGTTGTTGATCAATTATCTAAGATGGAAACTTTGGCACCCTGCAAGAAGAGCATCACAACCAAGGCCACCACCAATCTCTCCTTCACACATGTTTGGGTTTATTTTGGGCTCCCAAAAAATATTATCTTCTATTGAGACAACAAGTTTCTAAGCACTTTTTCATCCAACCTGTGGTTGATGATGCACACCAAGCTAACAAAATCGACTACCTTCCACCCACATATTGATGAAAAAATAGAGGTCGTCAACAAGATGATTGTCCATATCCTGAGGATGTGTTATTAAAAACATATACTCACATGGGATGAAAGCCTTATATTCAACATAGCTACAATAGATCCCTCCAAAACTCTATTGGCCACAACCATTTTCAGGTGTGCTTGGGGTTCCAACCATTGGCCCCCATTGACGTATATCTACCCATTGCAGCTACACAAGAATATTCCTCCCATGCTCAGGCCAAGGTTTATCAAGCAACCAAATTTGTTGAGCGCATCTAGTACATCCAACAAAAAGTTCATGATATTATGTAGAAAACCAATGCCAAGTAAAAGTATTTCCACGATCAACATTGAGTACCACACACATTTTAGTTAGGAGATAAGGTATGGTTGCATTTATAGAAAGAGTGCCTCACGGGACCCCATTGGAATCTATTCCTAATATGATACGAGACTTACACCATCACCAAGACTGTGGGTGATATGATTTTGAATTAAGTATTCCTCCTTTCCTTGGCTTGCACCCGGTATTTAATATAGAATTGCTCCGACCATATTTTCCACCTCTCCTAGACACTTTGTATGCAGCCGAGTAGTTGACCCCTACATAACTCAACCTGGGCTACATTGAATAGGAAACAATTGATCAAATCATGGGCACCAAGATAAACGACACTTGTTAGCAAACCATCCAACTCTATCCTATTATCAAAGAAGGGAAAGTGGCTCACCAGGAGTCAAATTCAATAAAAATTTCCCCATACGATGGAGGCACTTGATGTAATGGAGACCATTTATTTATTTTATCTCCATTTTGTGGGATAACTAAGGAGATCATGTCTCTAGGACCTCAGGTTTCATATATGGAGTGCCAAGAGACTACATGACCAAAAGTGTCCACTTTCACATACAAAATATTTCTCTATCACCACATTTGATCCATTATCAGTGCATCCACCACACCATCTAGCTTCTGGAAGGAATATGGGTCTTGATCCATGTGGTACAATTTAGGTATTGTAGTAGGTAGTCATCGTAATATTTAAGGCATTTGAACATGTTGTATTTAAGCTGCTTTTGATTATAGAACATTTTCTTGGACATTATTCCTTTGACCTTGTTTCACCTTGGTGAGTGTCATAGATTCCCTAGTAAATGGCCAACCTTTGGGGAAGGTTTGTGACTGGGGTTCCCTTAAGGGGTTATCATACCATTTATGTCCATACTTACCACTTTCCTCTCATTACACTCCCATCATATTGTCCTTTTCTAGGCCCTTTGACTTTAGTGACCCAAGAAGGGCATGTACCTCATTTCATGGGAAGAAGGGGTTGAAGGCCCATAGGGATTTTTGTTGGCTAAAAAAGATAAAATCCTAGATATAAACCTTCCATATTGTTCTCCCAAGGATCCACAATAAAGCAATGAAATGATTCTATGTGAGAAAAGGAGGACATACAAAAATAAATGATAATGAATGCTTAAGGGGTCAGTTATAGGATGGGAGGTCTCATCATGAGATGGAATATCATGATCATGGGTATTTAGTGGCATGAAATTACCATCATCTGGTCACCAATATAGGGTAGTGGCTCTTAGTTACACAACTAAGAGAAAGGGGGTCTCATCACAATCCAACCTTCTCATTTCCGTGAGGTACTTGTGAGTGACATTGTCATTACCCGGACACCATGCCAGGATAATGGCCTTCAAATTGTTCCTTAAAGCATGAAAGAAATAAAGAATGGAAAGAATATGGGATTGGAAAAAGTGCATCGCAGATGAAGGTGCCACACACCCTCTACAAAGGCACCCATGAATGAGATAATACAAGCCCTCATATGTCATGAAAGTCATCGACCTATGAATTCTAAACCCCTTACACTTCATCATCCACTACATAACCTTGAAACACCATCCTTGGGAGCATCCCCTACTTGAGGGATTTGGTCTACCCAATAGGACTCCTATGACACCCATCCCATACTTAAACTTGGTCAATTATATAGGGTTTTGAGCATTTGTTTAATTTGATGAGGTAGTTTTGATGCACATGTTTAGGTGCATTTATTATTAGAAGTGGTTTAAACTTGTCATGATATATTTAACTTGATATATTTGGAGGGTGTGCCCTTTTTTTTGCAGGACCATGCTTGGTGGCCAGTTTGGGAGAACAAGCCTATCTTGGGCTTCCATGGGACATGAAGCCCACCAGATGGATGCCTAGGGCCCACATTCCAGATGATAGAGACGTTCCTTTGGATACATCATGATGGACCTAACCTAGCCCCTACCATCCAAACAACTTTCCTAGGAGAGGAAAAACATCAACTCCTTGAGGGTTGACGTCATGAGGGGGCTAGGGTTTGGTGTTGCTGGAGTTGCACATTGACACTTGGCATATTTTCATCGAATGAAGAATGGAGAAGACTTATCACATGATGAGGAGGCTCAAAGATCCCCAACGACTTCCACATCTTCTCCAACAAGTTTCTCAAGTGCCAAAACGTCCCCTAAAGGGGTGACGTCATCTTACTTTAGGGTTTATTTTGTGTAAAATTGAATTTTAAGATGAATTGTTTAATATTATTTTGTTGCAAGGGGTAAGATAAGGGTGGTGGATCCCTTATATTATGTTTTACCCTTGATAAGTGGAAAAAATATGGATAGACAATTTGTATAAATAAAGATCATGAAATCTCATTTTAGAACATAACTCTCCCATTGCGAAGAGCTAAGGACTGAAATTTTTGCTACCTTCAATATTTTTTTGTTCTCTTTTGATATGGTATGGTGTTATCTTTGGTTATGGACTACATGATGATGATGATACACTAGCTCTTGGAGGTCTTTTCTATCTATTTGTGGTGGTTTATCTTGGCATGTTATCGTTTATCGTCTTGCTATTTGGATTGGTAAGACATTTTACTTGTTACTATCATTTGTAATTCAAGATCAAGGTTGATTTTTTCTAAGTCTAGGTAGGGAATATAAGTGCATACACCCCTACCTTAACTCCACCATAAATTTAAGCATAGAATTATTTTTGGAAGGGTTTTCTAAGGAAGTATAAAGACATACACCCCTTAGACCAAACCCTAGCTAGGTTGATTTCCTTGGGGAATAAGAGGATTTATACCCCCAAGGAGGTAGTACCTCAAGCTCTTTAATTTATGACCACATTAAACCATTAATCAAAGGCACTAGTCGTTGCATTGGATAAATAAAACATTCAATTGGTAAACGTGAAAAGTTGAAGTTTTGAAGTTCTCTCACTTGGGTATTGTTCTTTGAGCCTTAGGCTATCTTGCCTCATTGAGGCATCCCCTTTCACCCACTAAAATTTTATGCTGTAATAAAACTAACCTACATCCATTAGGGATGCATATATCTAACCCTCTAAACCTAGATAACTTCTAAATTGACCCTAGAAACTTTCTAACACTTCGCCCTAACAAACTACTAACCTAGGCACATCTTTTAAGTTAATTTAGTGTTATTTTTTTTGGTTAAATTTTCTTTTATAAGGATTGGTTTGCTACAGCCATAAGGCTGATAAATTTCACTGTAGAGATATTATATGAAACCCTTCCTTTAAATGTCAAATTGCATGATATTGCTTAGTCAGTTTCTAGTTTAACTGTTGTGCTTTCAAATTCACTTATACTAGCTCTTATTGCACTTCTTATGGTATGATAATTGTTGATATATTGATCGATATGCTGCTGCAAATTAGGGAAAACAATATTGACATGCTTTTCCACCCAACATGTTACAAGCATACTTGTATTTTCTTGTGTCTCGAGCAAGTACAAGCATTCTCAGCAGGTACCCAAGGACTTGGAAACCCTAAACCTTTCCCAAGACTCATTTCCAAGTTCCCTTTTCCATATAGAAACTTGACCTTTAGGGGCATCCATTCATACATCTCATTTTTCACCTCAATCACCCCTAGGGTCACCTTGATTTCCCCCTTGAGGTGACTACCTCACTTCTAAAGTGACGAGAACACCAGCCTAAGGTGACAGTGGGTAGGTATTCTCTAAGTTATCACCAATTGGTTGTTGGGTCAAGATTTTCCCAACCTATAACTTGTGTGATAACACTTCCTAAGGGATGAGGAATGATCCATGTGGAAATTGGTGGCCACCCACCTATTCCAATGGCTTAAATTGCAATTTTACCATCTTGGCAGTTTTTCTATGGTTTTTTGGGTCCCAAACTTTTGGGGCCTTTTTGAGGCCCTAAACGATGTTTTTTTGGCTCGACGATGCCTAGCATGTACTAAAATGTAGATGCTAAGCCGAACAAAATGTGTTTTCCTCGGCTATACCTTTTTGACAAGGTATAGAGCGCCCTAAACAGAGTTTGTATGTAACATTTACTGTCTTGGGAAGTTGACATATCAACTACCCCCATCAGGGCCCACAAACATGTGGGAGTTTCAACTCTTGGGTTAGGCTTTTGGATGTTTAGGGTTTTCTCATTTATTCTCTATGTTAAAAAATCCTTTGGAACCTCATTGTAATCAACTTCTTGCGAATGAGTGTAGCCGACACATCTCTTATAAGAGATAAGTTACCACCATTCTAGCTATCTTGTGTGCTTTTGCATTTTACAGTCTTTTGTATTTTATAAAGTCATTAATAGAATATGAGATTTACTATATTATTATGTTCCTTTCCTGATCTGAAAATAATAAGGGCTTGTATTCTTGAAAATATTTGCAAGATTAAATTCAAGTGTTCTTATGCAAAAGGATCAATTTGAAAACACAACTTTTATAGAAATTACACATTCAAGATGCATATAATAAGCAACAAATAACAGTGAACAGAAAACACATAACACAACAAATGATAAAGGAGTTCACCCCTCTCTTGGGCTACATCTCCTGGTCCAACTTCCAATGGATATTTTGTATTATTTGCTCAAAGTGATAAAATATGTTCTTTACAATGCTCAAAATTCCAAATAGATGGCTCCAATGGCTTCAGAATGTCCAAAAACCCCTAGCTGGGCTTTTTCGGCACCTGGTTTGGCCAAAAATTGAAGAAGATAGGCTTCCTAGAAGTTCCCCTTCAAACTTGTTGTCTCTGGATCGCCAAAATGCACCTCTGCTTCCTCAACCTAGCCTCTACGCTCATATTTGTGCTAAAAGGTAGCACCGGGCACAACCGCAAAACTGTGCGAACTGTAGGACGATTAGGGCATGCCTAGCCCCTAGCCGCCAAACTGTGGACATATGGCCATATGACCGTGCATTCAAAAAGTGCTAAGGTTTAAAACCAAGTCATATGGGTAGGCGCCATGTGTCCAGGCACGCTGGCTTTTGAAATGTTTGAAACATGCACGCGCACATGGTGGTCATATGGTAACAATATGTGACCGGGGGCCGGGGCTTAGCCCCGGCCCGGACCACACCCCAATTCACAACGTAATGCAATTCAAATAATTTAAAACCCATATAGTTGTTAAGAACCAATGGTGGGCACGTCGGTTGGGTGACCCTACCCAAATCTCTTCCCTTGCCCGGAGGTCACAGGGTCGAGTCCTGCCAACTACATAAATTTTAACCATTACCTAGGTGACATGTGGTGACCCTTGTTTGAGCCACGTGTCACCAATCCATTCGCCAAAATTCCACGTGTCAAGAAATGATTCGTCCATAGAACTGCCAACCAACACCTGCCATGTGTTGCATGGCCCTGCCAACTCAGCATCTACCATGTGTCGTACATCCCTTCCACGTCAGCATCCATACGGACTGTACGGACTGTACAGTCAACACATTTTTTTTGCTTGTTTGACGATTTGAACAAAATGTGATATCTCACTCATACAACATCCGTTTGAACCCAAATGAGTTGTGTTGGGTTCATGACGATGAGTCCTATGCACCCATTCAATTTGAATCTATTTCAAGCACTTTGAATTTTGAGCAAAATTTGATCCCCTAGATCACACCTCCCCATTGGTGTTAGAAAAACAGGACCGTGGAGCAATAAAATAAAACAAATGCAGAAACAAAACACACGTGTCAAGAAATGATTCGCCCATAGAATCGCTAACCAACACCGCCATGTGGGCCAGCTATTCCTCGGCCAACTCAAAGATCTACTCATGTGTCGTATTCATCCCTTCCACGCTGTCCATACACGGACCGCACGGGACCAGTATTACCAACACATTTTTTGTTTGTTTGATGATTTGAACAAAATGTGATATCTCACTTCCATACAACATCCGCTTGAATCCAAATGAGTTGTGTTGGGTTCATAACGATGAGGCCTACGATCTCATCCGGTTTGAATCTATTTCAAGCACTTTGAATTTTGCCAAAATTTGATCCCCTAGATCACACCTCCTCCCCATTGGTTAGAAAATGTGATGGAGCAATAAAATAAAACAAATGTGCAGAAACAAAAACATAGAAGACACACAATAAAAGAGAGACACACATTTACGTGATTCACCCAGTGTGGGCTACCGGCCCACCAGAGAAATTGTCGTCCTTCCTTTATTATTATCCAAAGAAATGAAGGGATACAACCTACCATCAAAACCTCATAACTTCCTCTTCTTTCTCACGTATCTCTCGTAATACACATATTCACCATCAACCATAGCAGCAATACATTTCCTCATAAAAGAGGGTTTCCTTCTAGGAGAAAAACCCTAACATAATTCTACCGCTAGATCTCACACCTTATAATGAATGGTCCAGATTTACAATGAAATTACAATATACGCTTATAGTTATTCTTGCCGGGGCCCACTTGCCCCTCAGAGCAAATGATAGTCTCTCTCGACCCTATCAGAGGGTACTCTCCGTACCCCCACGGAAGAGTGCCATACTGGGTGTAATACTTCATGTATGCAAACACTACCGAAGTAAAAGACCTATAAATCAAGAAGATAATCAAGCTCCACAACCAATTGTAAGCTTTTGGACCTCCAGACTATTTTCATTCTATTTTAAGATGAGGGTATAGTTCCCCACCTTTCCAAACCTCAAATCCACTTGGCTTTGCTTGGATTTGTGCCTTAAGACCAATTGAAGATATTCCATGTTTCCTCGCTTTGATGTTCACATTCTCCTCCTCACAAGGATTGTCTTCATGCGTGCCTATAAGATATTATGGAGATAAATCATCTATAGAAGGAATCAATGTTCTTCTTGATCATCAATCAAAGGAGGCTAATACAATTTCAAATTCTCAACATTAACAACTCCAGATACATCTGCATATAAGGAGGCAACCTGTTCGTGAAGGCATTTCATTTACCAATCTTGTCAAGAATCTTGAAAGGACCATATTTAATTGGTTTCAGTTTTTTTACTTTCTCATTTAAGCCTCTCTTTTTTAATGTAAAGCCAAACTTCATCTCCAACTTGGAAACTATGATCAACACGATGCTTCGTTCATGTCTGTCTTGTACTTGGCTTGGACTCTCTTTTCTAACCGTTTTGTACCATTTGATGTATCGACCTAATTTGTTCAATGAACTTTTCTCACTTAATGTCATATTGACCATCAATAGAAACAGTCCTTCCCAAAAGATAAAATCTAAAGGAGATTTGGGCAAATAGCCAAAACATGCTTCAAATGCATGGCGTTTGAGTTGAAGAGAGCTTAGTTCGATTGATGTTGAATGTAGGTAAATGCTCATCCCAAAGTTTAGGATGTCATTTAATAACCACTAAGAAGATGCACCATTGTTATATTAACCACTGGCTCCTAATTCATCGCTTATGATGAAAAGATATGTTTTTTCAATTTTGTGTCCATGAGTGCCCATAAACTCTCTAATTCAAAAGTTTCCAATAAATCGAGAATATCGATCATAAATAATGGATTTAGGGCAATCCAAAATGTACCCAAACATTCCGAAAGAACATTTGTGTCGTTTCTCTTCACTGTAACTCCTATTATTACAAGGCATCAAATACACATTTTTCTAAATCGATCAACCACAACATAAAGATAATCATGATTTATTTTAGACATAGGTAGACCTCCTACAAAGTCCATAGAAATACTCTTCCCAAGGACGAAGGAACCGGAAGTGGAGTATACAAACCACACTTTCGATTGCTAGGTTTCTTTTGGCACATAACGAACATCCTCAACATATCTTGAAACACTTTCATTCATTTTAGGCCAATAGGAGTACCTTTGCAAATTAGCTAACCGCCTTGCTCACACCAGTGGACGCTAATAAGAGAAGAATGGGCTTCTCTTATTATCTTGATTCTTTCACCCGTGGAATACATAGCTTGCCAAGATGATACAAAATATTATCATGCACATGAAACTTTTCACCCTCAACATGGTTATTAGAATGACAAAGTCGCAGATATGCTTCTTTAAAATCAACATCTGCATATTGCTCAACATAACCTCATGCATGATAGGACTATGCTTAAGAATAATAGCACTCACACAGGCTCCTAAAGCATATCAACAAAATTGTTATAAATTCCCTTCTTATACCTTATGACCAAGTGGGAATTGTTGTAGAAAACCCATCCATATGAAGGGCCTCTGTTTGTTGTAGCTTTGTTTGTAGGATTGTAAGTATTGCAAAGGTTGATGATCCGTGGGACAATGGTTTCACCAACAAATAATGTTTCCATTTTTTCACACTTGCACCAATGCATACAACTCCTCATCATAGTAGGATAGTTAATCACGCCATTCATTAAAAAATTTTCTAATGAAAACAAATGGGCTTACTCTGTTGTAACAATATCGCCTTCCCATTGTGCATAATTGCTTGCATCATTGGATTGCCCCAAATTCGAAGTGCAAGAATTGGGCTGAACTGATTCTCCTTCAAAGTATCAAAACTTCCTTTTGTTGTTTGCCTCCCCATTGAAAATCCTCATTGACACTGTCAATGTGACATGTAATGGAGCCGCAATGGAAGCAAAAGTTAGCAATAAACTTTTCTCCAGTATTGGGCGGCTCACAAAAAAACTTCTTACCTCTATAACATTGTTGGGTTTGGGCCACCTATGACTTTGACCTTGAGGGATCAATTTTCAATTCACCTCCACCAACAATATGCCCTAAGTAGATAAGTGAAGTTTTTCCAAACTCACATTTGACATCTTCAAAACAACTTTTCCTTTCTCAAAACATCCAAAACTTCTTCACATGCTTAACATGCTCTTCACTTGTGATTTGCTAAAGATCAAATGTCATCCAAGTATAAAATAACACAATCATGAAGAAAAGGCCTTAAGAAATCATTCATAACTCTCATGAAAGTAGTGTGTGCATTGCAAAGTCAAAAAGGAATTACCATCCATTCAAACAAACCTTGCTTGTTTTGAAAGATATATTCCATGTGTCTCCTTCAAAAAACATATTCTTAGTCTTTTTCAAGGCTATGAAATCTACACACATCGCCATGTGGATCTTCAATTGATCAAGCAAATCATCGTTCTAGGAAGAGGATAGTGATTCTTACCATAATCTCGCTCGTTGCCTCAATCAACACACATACCATGTACTACCCCTTTGGTACTAACACAATGAGATCCATATGCATGTGCTTGGCACGATGACCCCTTTGTCGTACAACTCTTGGATTTGGTTTTTGATTTCAGAATTCTCCATGACTGACATCCTGGACATACCAATGTTTGGAAGAGGGACAATCTTGTTGCAATTGATTTCATGTTGGACTCCCCTTTCCGAAGGTAATCCCTTTGTCCTCTTCCAAACATCTCATCATATTGATTAACAACCTCATATAGATCGTATTTCAACTTTGCATCACAACCTTGGAAAATCATTTTCAATATTATCTTTGGTTTAAATCATCAAGAGAACAAAATTTCTGCTAGCATTGACTAATATCTTCATTTGTCCCACATTTACAAGTGACACATTCAAATTCTTTGTATGTGCTATAACAATGTTCTCAACTCCATTCTTAAATAAAGGATACTTATTCTCATGACAATGAAAAATGGCTTTCTATCATATAAATATGGGCTTCCCAACACACACACCAACGATATCCAAAGGAATAACATCAAGCTTCACCCTCATCTATAAAATTTGCAAAGTGATAGCAAACCTAAGTTTACACCTTCACACCACAGAATTTATCATTATCACACATCCAACCAAGAGGGTATGGTTTAGGGGATGTAGAATGAAGTTTCCAATTTTAATTTCTTGATGGTGTTCTCGTGACATAAGTTTTGCTTGAGATCTAGTATCAAAATAGAGTATCTATCTTGGTATGCTTTGAAACAACCTCTTATGTGAAAAGTTCTATTCTTTTCTTTTCTTGTCGAGTTTCATTGAGATTAATGTTACTTGAAGAACTAGTACTTGCAATAGAACCCCTACCTTGATAACCCATGGCTGTAATATTTGTTTCATCACCGAATCAAAACCCAAATCATGTTGTATGGTTACAGAAGTCTTTGACTTCCCTTTATTGCAAACTTTGTGGTCTTTGTTCAAAGGATGAAGTTTCCAACAATGGTCTCTTCATCATGGCCATCTTTGAACAATGTTTTCATGTAAATTTTCCTCCCTCTTTCTTAACAAGAGCATTCTTTTTCCATTGCCCTTGAACTTCCTCCTCTTTCCTTGTCTCCATGACTGAAAGACTTATTTTTACCCTCATGAGTCACCCTTCCTCTTGCTTCCAAATGAGTGTTCTAAACACAAACTTCATCTAGATTTGTGCTGGCTAAACATGAGTATTGTATGTCTCAAGTAACTATGTAAATATCCAATGTATTTGTAAAGTTTCTTGAGAAGACAATCTACTCCCAAAACCAAAGCTATTCTAAATCTCTTTCAGTAAAGTTTTTAACATTTTTCCCTTTAGCTTGTCTAAAAATTTTGCTTTCTTGGAATAATTTCATAATAGAAATTAAAAAAAAAAATTGTTTTTTAATTGCAACAATAAAATCATTCAAGAGGTTAAAATTTTTACCATGCTTCTTCATGTCCTCTTGAGTCTTGGCTTCCCACCAAAATGAGTGTTCTTCACTATCCAATCTTAATAAAGCAAGTTGGAATCTTAGTTTCATCATCTTGAATTTTTTGTATCCCAAGGTCACACCCAACTGACAAATCCACTATCTAATTTCTCAAAGATTTGCACTTCCATTGTATATTGGCAATCCAAATTTAATATCAATCTTTAACAAAGGAATTTGTGGAGGAGTTTTACCATGTCCCTTTGGAGAATTTGGAAGAGGTTGTGAACTCGTAGAAGAAGAGGAAGATGGAGGTGAGGGTGGTGGAGGAAGCACCATCTCCATTTCCATTTGGAGTTTTATCACCATTGTCTCCCTTTGTGCTTTGAAGGGTTGGAGCCTTCACCTTGCACCCTTGTATTCCTTTCTTCCATCAAGACTTTCATAATTTCTCTCATTTCCATGAAATCCTTTCTGAGATCTTCATCTTCTGTAGGAATATTTTCATGACTCTCTTCATGAGCCATACTTGGTGAATGCCTCCTTGAAGCTTGAGGTGATGATATAATCTTTCTTCTTGAAGGATGAGAACTTGGCTCTAAAAGTTGACCTTCTCCTCTTGTTAGTTTCAACCTTGTGAGCATTAGAAAACATAACACTTGCAAATAATCAAGCCTTCAAAAACCTAAGCTCTGATACCAACTTGATCTGAAAATAATAAAGGCTTGTATTCTTGAAAATATTTGCAAGATTAAATTCAAGTGTTCTTATGCAAAAGGATCAATTTGCAAACACAAATTTTATTGAAATTACACATTCAAGTTGCATATAATAAGAAGAAAATAACAGTGAACAAAAAACACATAACATAACAAATGATAAAGGAGTTCACCCCTCTCTTGGGCTACATCTCCTGGTCCAGCTTCCAATGGATATTTTGTATTATTTTCTCAAAGTGATAAAATATGTTCTTTATAATGCTCAAAATGACAAATAGATGGCTCCAATGGCTTTAGAACTTCCAAAAACCCCTAGCTGGGATTTTTTGGCACCTGGTTTGGCCAAAAATTGAAGAAGATAGGCTTCCTGGAAGTTCCCCTTCAAACTTGTTGTCTCTGGATCACCAAAATGCACCTTTGATTCCTCAACCTAGCCTCTACGCTCATATTTGTGCTAAAACCTAGCACCGGCCACAACCGCAAAACTATGCGAACTGTAGGACGGTTAGGGCGCGCCTAGCCCCTAACCGCCAAACTGTGGACATATGGCCATATGACCGTGCATTCAAAAAGTGCTAAGGTTTAAAACCAAGTCATATGGGTAGGTGCCATGGGTCCAAGCGCATGGGATTTTGAAATGTTTGAAATGCGTGCATGCACACGGTGGTCGTATGGTAACAATCTAAGCCCCGGCCCAAACCGCGCCCTAATTCACAATGTAATGCAATTCAAATAATTTAAAACCCATATAGTTGTTAAGAACCAATGGTGGGTGCGTCGGTTTGGCGGACCTACCCAAAGCTCTTCCCCTGCCCGGAGGTCGCGAGGTCGAGTCCTGCCAACTACATAAATTTTAACCATTACCTAGGTGACACGTGGTGGCCCTTGTTTGGGCCACGTGTCACCAATCCATTCACCACAATTCCACATGTCAAGAAATGATTCGTCCATAGAACTACCAACCAACACCTACCATGTGTCGCATGGCCCTGCCAAATCAACATCTGCCACATGTCGTACGGACCTTCCATGTCAGCATCCGTACGGACTGTACAAACTGTACAATCAACACATTTTTTTTGCCTGTTTGACGATTTGAACAGAACGCGATATCTTACTCATCCGACGTCTGTTTGAACCCAAACGAGTTGCATTGGGTTCGTGACGACAAGGCCTACGCACTCATTCGATTTGAAGTGATTCCGAGCACTTTGAATTTTGAGAAAAATTTGATCCCCTGGATCATTTCCATATCTCTATGTATTTATTTGTTATATCTATGTTATATTTTTTCCTTCATATCATTCCCAAAATAATATGAGTCATTGGAACACACAATACATAATTAAAATGACCATTATCTACCTGAACTATTCTAGACCCTACAACACTAAGATATCTATCGTCACCAGCAAATATTTTCTTGGTGTTACATTCATTTAGAGAAGAAAATATGGCGTTATCCTTAAGAATATGATAATATTCTCTAGAATCAATAAGCCACTCATCAGAAAAAGAAGTAGAATTTGCATTGAAGGAGAAACCATAAGAAGAAAGTGCATGCCCATGAGAAGAAGAAGAAGAAGTAGAATATATAAAGATGTTGTGCTTCTTCATCACTGCTTCTAAGGCTTCCATATTTTTAAAACGTTTGGACTCGTCATGACCATATTTCCCACAAAAGTTGCAATGTCTAGTAGTCTTCTTATTTTTATATTTTTCTCCTTTGTCACCATTAGGAGTTGAAGCTCGTTGATTGGTTTTGGGATCCTTTTTTTGCTTGTTGTTGTGGTGAAGATGTTGCTTCTTGGGATTTTTTGAATTTGTCTTTCTACTAGGACATGAAGGTTTTGTTGGATGTACTTGTAGTGTTTATCACTCAAAGTTGAACAATTTTATCTTCCTCTCTAACCAAAGCATCACATAGGACTCAAGAATGGTTTTTTGATAAGAAGTCCCTAGAGATTCTCTTGTGACATAGAAGGTAGACAAAAATGTTGAATATACACTACCAATATTGGCAAGCATAATATATGTGAAATTCTCATCCAATGCTCATTATCCATATTTATGTTACACTCTTGACATAAAATTATAAGTTTTTTGAAATAAGGTAAATAGGCTCCAATTCAAGAAAAATCATTTGGACTTAAAGTCATTATCTGATTTTATATCTAGTGGGGTCAAATAATATTGTGTTTACCAAACTCAACTTCAATTTTTTCCCAAGATTTATTGGGGGCATCAAGTCCTTGAAACTAAAACCTTAAATCAGGAGAGATGGATATTCCAGTTAGTCCATAGGCTTCGTCATTCATATTAATACATTTGACATACTTTTCCTCATTAATGGTTTCTTCTTCTTTTTCCAAGGTAATCTGGTACAATCCTTTACTTCTTAATAAATCCTCATATGAGATTTCCATTGGAAGTAGTTGGTGATGGTAAGAAAAATATCACAGGGAGAATCCATATTAAATATGCAAATAATATGGATTTAAACTATGAAAATAATGCTTTGGATGGAAAGATATTGAAAAAATAGGTTGTTTAAAAAAAATGGCACTCGAAACGGACTTCGTATGTGAAATTTATGCCCTTTTGAGAAAAGGCATAAATGGTAACCAAAGATCCACATGGTAGGTAGAAGTTGGTCCATGTTGTAATATCCCAAGGCTGAGCCCCGGTTGTAATTATGAATGTAACATGTTTTGTAGGATGTTGAGCCAAGTAATTATAAGTTGGTAGGCTTATGTGTTAATATAACAACATCGCTACATGTGGACCAACCACAAAAAAAGAGTTATGGGGAACTAAGCTCCACTAGGCTAGGTAAGGGAAGGGGGTTGAGAGTCTAGGAGAAAGGGGCTAAGCTTGAGGGATTAACCCAAGGTAATATTATAATGTATTTCCTGAAAATAATAAAGTTGGTAAATAATACCTGATATCTGAAGTTCCTTTAGGGAAAAGGAAGGAACTCCAAGTGGAAAGGGAGGAGCTCCCAAGAGAGCCATGTGTCAACCTAAGCACATGTATTTTTATGGGGGGGGATCCGTCATTGTGGAGGTTCTCTCACCATTCCTCTCCATGCTCCCAACTCACACAGGTAGGGAGACTGGAAATTCATGCAAACGACCTTTATTTTACCCTCCTTCGTTGAACTCTGCAACCTATGAAACCTACACACACCTCTGAGCACACACACACCTCTGGAACTTTCCAGTATTGAGCCATATCTTGTGCATTTCTCAATGACCAACATACATGTGCCTTAGCTTAATTTTGAAGGGGTTCACGGGAGCTACTACTGGTTATCTGAGAGAGAGAGTAAAGAAATGGGTTGTCAGGCCCATGGATAGAAGAAGCAGGTTTCTAGGCTTGTGAGAAAATCTCTCTAGGTGAGAGAGTTTGTTGAGGAAGTGCGTTCTCCTAGACAGAGTCCAGTAGCAGCTACAGAGCTCTGAGAATTCCTAATCTGACCTATTGTTGAAGCCCCGAAAAGGGAGGTGAAGCAACCAATGGACTGTGGGACAATGAAGGTGTATACTCTTGGGGTGGGACATGCATGCGAGGAATGAGATTCTGTGAGATATGGGCATAAGTGGCTCCTTGGAGGAAATCCTTCCTATTTTACTGTGCAACTTCCTATTGTCTCTGCCTAGCCTAGGAATCCCTTTCCCAGTGGATTTTATTCCCATCTCAAGGGTGACCCACTACTGAGAGTGATGAGTAGCGTGGTCTAAGGCTTGGAGGTTCGTGGAAGGTCTGCACGTAGTTGGTGTACTTCAATAAAGAGATAAGTATATTTTATGTGCTTAGTGGTTAAATGACGTATTTAAGTGCATGCCTGTGATTCTTGTAATAATATCGTTTGTTTAACCGCATATATGTTTCCATATTATATCTTTCATTTCCTGTTAAGTTTATATGTGAATATTTCCACAAAAGAGCTCTGTTTGAGGTAGTGTGCCCTAGCCCACGAGTGGTTTGGTCGGGGAAGTTACAAATTTGTATCAGAGAAAAAATATGTTTACTCAGTGAC
Source organism: Picea sitchensis (assembly GCA_010110895.2). Taxonomy (NCBI): domain Eukaryota; kingdom Viridiplantae; phylum Streptophyta; class Pinopsida; order Pinales; family Pinaceae; genus Picea; species Picea sitchensis. The sequence goes on along the minus strand of SNQJ01S0111132.1, from coordinate 5,728 downwards.
GATGCTCAGCCTATTGGTGGCTGGGAACATTACAAGATGGTATCAGAGTGCTTTCTGGAGTATCATGGCCTGACCTGGGTGGCCGGGAATGTTACAAATTGGTATCAGAGCCCATGGTTTCAACACTGATCCTATATGGGCCATGTAAGTGGTTAATGAAACAAAGGTTTCAGAGTGAATTGTTGTCAAAACAGACAAAATATGAGTTAAGAGCACCCCTGGGTGCCAAGAGAATACCTTGGTCATGTTACGAAGCTCAGGAGGTATAATGGTTTATGTAATGGAAATAGAGAAAGAAGCCACACCAACCATTGTGTTGGGCCACAAGGTTTGAATTGGGGCGTAAGATATGCGTGGGGGGAAAGGCCAACGTTTCCAGCTATCAGATCTAGAAAAAGGTGCATGAGAGTTAACCTCCAATTCCTTCGGACTTCGTGACTTTGGGGAAGTTTATGTGTTATAGAGAAAAAGGGGCCAAAGCCCGGAGTTCCACATTCCCAGAGGGGATATACACCATAGATCCAGGAAGAAGTGTTTACCGTTGAAAATGGAGTCTGATATTGTTTTGTTTAATCAAATTGTTTAAGTTATTCTAGAAAATTATTAAGCCTAATCGCCTGACAAAATTTGGTTGACTTCACATTTTGTAGAGTTAACAATTGTCAAAACCAAACCAAATTGTTACATAGTGTAGAGAAATGGAGGAGGCACAGGACGCTTACATTCCAGAGAATGAAGTTAGAGGAATGGATGTTTATGTGGGAGTTGGAGGAACAAACTCCAATGGGGATGGAGAAGATATAGATAAAGATGTGAACATGATGAAAATCATTAAAAAATTGCAAAAAGATGTCCAAATTCACCAGGTAGATAACGAAAGGCTTAAGAAAGACAAGCGGAAAAAGGAAGAATTCAATATGAAGTTAATGTGGATTCTGGAAAGAATTGAAAAGAAGTTGGATAAGGAAAGTGGATCCAACAAATCAGGGAGTCACAAGTCCCCTGATGAGGAAAGAAGAGAAAGAAGTGGTAACAAACATCACCAACACTCCCAAAGGCATTCCAAAAGGATGCCACGCAACAGTTCAAGTCCATCTCCTAACAAAAATCATAGGAGATGTGAAGTGGATGAACTGAAGGGTTAAATGAATAAGATCAAATGTCGTACTTTGGATGGAGAGAACCAGAAAGATGAAGAGGCTAAGACATGGCTACTTGGCATGAGGAAATATTTCCAATTGCATAATTATTCCTCTCATGCAGACGAAAGAATCACAATCTATCAGATGAAAGGAAAGGAATCCATGTGGTGGGATCACCTGGTGCAAGTGTAGCATATCAAAGAGAAGGTCGCATGGAAGGAATTCAAGAAACATTTTTAAAAGAAGTACTTAACCAAGAGATACTATGACAAGAAGATGAAAGAGTTCTTTGAACTTAAATTGGGAAACATGACTATAGATGAATATGAAAGGATATTTATAGAGTTGTTGAATTATGTCCCTTTCATTAAGGATGAGACAGTCAAGATCCAGAGATATATGAGTGAGCTACGATATTTTATCAGTGACAAAATCTAGTATGATGATCCTAAAACTATGGAAGAAACCATAAGGAAAGAAAAATGTTTATATGATCAGCATAGGGAAAATCCTACTTTCCAAAGATATTGGGAGGACAAGAAGAAGTTTAAGAATAATCATAAGAAGAAGGGGAGAAAGACACCATTTTTCAGAAATAGTCCTCAATGACATCCAGTTTTGAGGGAGCCCAGGATGGCTGAAGTAGGTGGGAAAAGGCCAAGGAAGACACCTATGCATTGTTGGGGTTGTAATGGAAATCATAAGTATAGATATTTCCCTCACATAAAGGACAAGGTGAGAGTTCTTCACAATGTTCAACAAGAAGAAACAATGGAGGACATGGGAAGAAGAGTACCAAGGATCTATGTAGCCCTGGACAACAACCAAGCTAAGTTTCAATCACACATGATTGAAGTCGAAGCTATGATCAATAACCATGAATTTACTGTTTTAGTTGATTTTGGGGGTAGTCATAGCTCTATATATCCTAAGGTAGTGGAAATATTTCAATTACCAAGAAGAAAGCATGGGAAATCTTGGCTGGTGCAACTGGCTACAGGAGCCAACAGAAGGGTTGTTGAGTTCATTAAATCATGTCCAATGGGCATGAATGGACTGAGTACCAAGGAATATTTGAACATCTTTCCTTTGGGATCATATGATTTCCTAATTGGTATGGATTGGTTGGGCCAACACCATTCCATATTAGACTATCATAACAAGGCATTCACTTGCTTGGATGAGGAGGGAAATCAGAGAGCAGTCCAAGGAATTTCCAAGGTAGTTACTGTCCGGTAAATCTCAACAATGTAGCTAAATAAGTGTTACAGGAAGGGTTGCCAAATATTTGCATCCCATGTGGATGAATCACCTAAGGAAAAGGGACCAAATTGGAGGATCATGCAGCCCTAGAATATTTTGAAGATGTGTTCGAGGAGATACTAGGGCCACCTCCAAAGAGAGATATTTATTTCTCTATAAATTTGATGCCTGGGGAAGCTCCAGTGTCAAAGACTCCCTACCAGATGAGCACACCAGAACTGAAGGAACTTCAAATGAATCTTGAATAACTTTTAAAGAAGGGGTACATACACCCAAGTGTTTCACCTTGGGGTGCCCCGGTGTTATTTGTGAAGGAGAAATATGGGACCCTGAGATTATGCATTGACTTCAGACAATTAAATAAAGTAACTATAAAGAACAAGTATCCTCTACCAAGGATCGATGATCTCTTCGATCAATTGAAGGATGCAAGGATATTTTCAAAGATAGATCTCATGTCGGGATACCATCAGGTAAGTATAAAGATGAAGACATCAAAAATACCACCTTCAGGACAAGGTATGGTCATTATGAGTTCACAGTGGTGCCATTTGGGTTATCAAATGCACCAGTTGTTTTCATGTGCTTAATGAATGGTGTTTTCTGAGAATATTTAGACAAGTTTGTCATTGTGTTTTTGGATGAAATCCTTGTATATTCCAAGAGAGAAGAAGAGAAAGAGAAACACTTGAGAATGGTGTTATAGGTGATAAGAGAGCACCAACTATTTGCTAAGTTGAGCAAGTGCTCATTTTTCCAAAATCGAATCCACTATTTGGGACATATAATATATGAAGAGGGAATAACAGTATACCCTTAAAATATTGAAGCCATTAAAGGGTGGGAAACACCTAAGAAGGTGATAGAAGTCAAATATTTCATGGGTCTAGCTTGATACTACAAAAGATTCATTATAGGATTTTGGGGGATTGCTCACCCAATCACATCCTTGCAGAGAAAAGGGGTAAAGTTTCAATGGGCAGAAGAATGTGAAAAGAGCTTCCAACAATTGAAGCAGATGTTAAATAGTACTCCAATTCTGAAGATTGTAGATCCGAATGAAGAATTCGTGGTTTTCACAAACTTATGTAAAGAAGGAATGGGTGGAGTCCTCGGCCAGAATGGGTTTGTGATATGTTTTGAATCCCAAAAATTGAAAGAGAATGAAAATCTCTATGCCACTCACGATTTGGATTTGGAAACCATATTACATGCTTTAAATAAATGGATACGCTACCTCACAGGAAAGAGGTTTGAGCTAAGAAAAGACCATAATGGTCTGAAATATTTGTTTGATCATCCTACTTTAAATTCCAGGTAGAGAAGATGGTTGGGATTCCTCTGTGAGTATGAATTTTATATCAAGCACATCAAAGGAAAGGAGAAGAATGTGGTTGGTGCACTCAGTAGGAGAGTTCATGAACTACATGATATAGCCATCAACATGTATCAAACTGATCTTAAAGACAAAATTTTGGAGGCTGCAAGTAACAAATTTACAACAAGGTAAGATGATACAGAAAATAGAAGATTATAAATCAAAATTTGATGGAATACTCCTATACATGAACATAATTCATGTACCCAATTCTCAGGAATTGAGGAGTATTATCTTGAAAGAGATGCATAAAGTTCCTTATGCTTGGCACCCTGGATATCATAAAATAGTGGTAGCAGTCAAGAGCCATTATTACTGGCCATGCATGAAGAAAGAAATTGCAGAACATATCACCATATGCATGGAGTGTCAAAGGGTCAAAGTTGAACATAGACACCCAACTGGGTTGCTACAGCTATTACCCATTCCTGAGTAGAAGTGAGAAGTTGTGACAATGGATTTCATCATAGGATTACCCAGAACAAACAAGCAACATGATTCCATCATGGTGGTGGTGGATATTCTTATGAAGGCTTCCCATTTTATTTCCTTGAAAACTACTCACACGACATATAATGTTGTTGTTATTTATATGAGGGAAATATCACAATTTCACGGTATTCCCAAGACAATTGTGTCTGACAGAGACCCAAAATTTACCTCAAAGTTTTGGAGAGGATTATTCAAGGGCTTTTGAACGAACTTGAAATTCAACACAACTTTTCATCCCGAGTCTGATGGACAAACATAATGCGTAAATCAAGTGATAGAATATATGTTAAGAATGTGTGTGATGGACTACTACCTACACTTGGTAGAGTTTTCTTACAACAATGGGTACCAAGCATCACTGAATATGAGCCCATTTGAGGCACTTTATGGCAAAAAGTGCAACACACCAAAAATATGGGACAACCTAGTTGATAGAGAAATAACTGGGCCTGAGTTGCTAAAGGAAATGGAAGAGAAATTTTTAAAGATTAAGAAGAATTTGAAGGTTTCCCAAGATAGGCAGAAAAACTATTCTGATAAAGGCAGAACCCACAGAGAATTTAAAGTGGGTGATCATGTTTTCTTGAAGGTGAAAGCCAATAGAAGTTCCCTGAAGCTGGGAAACTATTCCAAGTTGGCAACCATATATTGTGGACTGTTTGAAATTTTAGAAAGGATTGGACAAGTATCTTATATTCTTGCATTACCTGCATGCATGACTATTCATAACGTATTTCATGTCTCATTGCTCGAGAAATATATACCTGATGCTAATCATGTGATTCAGGTGGAGATAGAAGGCACTTTACAAGTGCATCCGTTGTGCATAATGGAAAGGAAAAGAAAGCCACTCCAGAATCGAGAAATAAGGCTTGTAAAGGTCCAGTGGACCTGGTACGACCCTAAGGACACAACATGGGAGCGCAAAGATGCTATGCGGGCAGAATAAACACATCTTTTTTAAGATTTTGAAAATCTTGTTGATGTTGTGTAAATGAGTTGCATTGAGGACAATGAAAAATTAAGGGGAGGGGATTGTGATATCCCAAGGCCGAGCCCTAGTTGTAATTATGAATGTAACATGTTTTGTAGGATGGTGAGCCAAATAATGATAATTTGGTAGGCTTATGTGCTTATTAGGCCTGAGATCCTAGATGTTAAAGGCTCAGAGCCTGTTATGTACATGTAAATATTCATATTATTAATATAACAACATCATTGCGTGTAGACCGACCACGAAGAAAGAGTTATGGGGGACTAAGCTCCACTAGGATGGGTAAGGGAAGGGGGTTGAGAGGCTAGGAGAAAGGGGCTAAGCTTGAGGGCTTAACCCAAGGGAATATTATAATGTATTTCCTAAAAACAATAAAGTTGGGAAATAAACCCTGATATCCGAAGTTCCTTTGGGGAAAAGGAAGGAACTCCAAGTGGAGAGGGACAAGCTCCCAAGAGA
>SNQJ01S0111130.1:0-28791 GCA_010110895.2 Picea sitchensis | reverse complement strand
TACAAACATAGATAGAGTTGGTTGTGTAGATTCCAAATATACATTTTTATTTTTAAATTAATAATTTTTACTATTTTTAATCTATTTTTGTCTTGACATATATCAAAATCTTAGAATACATACCTCTCTTATTTCTACTATAAATTTTTGTTGGCTTAACCATTTCTCAAATGAGTTATATGTGGCACTAGAGGAGACTGAAATCTACGATCTAAAAATAAATAAATTGTTTTGATCATGTTAAGACCCTCTTAGCCTGCATGAACAAAAGACGTTGTAATTTTATGGATATGTTGACTTTGATAATTAAAAAAAATAAAAATTAATATTATAAATTTCCAAAAAATACACGGCACAAGAAAACCATGTTCTCTACAAGTATACAAGTTCTTGGAATGAAATTCCATCATCAAGGTACTCAAAACCTGCACGAACAAAAACATATACCTTATATTTTGTTGGAAAAATAAGATACCATTGTTAGAAAAAATCAAATTTCACATAGTTATTCACAATTTCTTTGAATAAAAATAGTATATTCAGAAATATAATTCAATTTCCTACGTTTCATATTTTTACACCATATTCAAATTCATTGTATAAGTACATTGAATAATCCCTCCAAGTTAACATATTGGTTTTGTTTACAAGTTTGCATTGTCACTAACACATCATGAGAGACCATCATTAGCTTGCACTCACCTATAAAGAAAATAAATATTTTGTTGTTTTAGGAATTAAAAATATCAATGTCAACATGTAAAAGTTACCTTATGTGTGACGAGACATGTAAAAGAAGTAAATTTGTCCCCCATTAGAAATGGTAATTTGTTGGAGAAATTAAAAATTGGGTGTCAAAGAGGTTTATGAAAGACCTAATGAAGGATTAAAAATGCCACTAAAGATTGCATCATAATCAATATTAAAAATTCTCAACACTTTATTCAATATCAAAACCCTTGAGTCCTTAAGGTAGGGAAACACCATACAATGACCCTTTATTGAAGGACCAACTACTACTCACTCACCTCTTTGAGAGGCAACCTCTCAATGAGCTAAGCTCTAATACAATATTCACTACTAAAATATAGGTTATAGCATCGATATAGTCCTTAAACCATTGGTTGAGTTTTGTTTTAGGAACACATCATGTTTTTGTATTGGTACTTTTACATCTTAGTTGCATTTATTTTGCATCATATTTTGCTACATATTTATAATCGTCGACACCTTATCTTATAGTTTTGAAACCTTTGCACACACTTAGTATCTGCACACCTAGTTTTTCTTTACGTGATAAGATTAGCCTATGCACCCTATTTGTTTTTTTATCTATGCACTAGAAATCATGAAAGTTATTATAATTAATGTGTCCACTTATCCATGATTTAAAAGGTTTTGTTGTAGGAAGTTATAATCATCTTGTAACCACTTGTAACTGATTTAAAGTGTATATAAAGGAATGCAAATGACAAGATGAGGGTTAAATAGTTGGTTATATGGATATTTTATTGAAATTTTAGTCTCTGATATTATATAGAGGAAACATAGAAGAGGCTCTAAAACCCTTGACTATTGTATGGGATTATAAGGAGTTTTATACATACCTTTGTTAGAGACTAAATATAAAGGACTGCATGATGGTTCCCCTCTAAATTTTCTATCTTAAATGTGTATTGATTTGAATATCTAATGAATGTATAGTGAATGTATTACATTACATATTCTATTTTCTTATTATTTGAATATGTTGTTGAAATGTTCATTAGTTTGTCAAGTGAGACCTTATCCTTTTAGGATATTAAATATGCCAATGCTAATGGAATTTTTTGTTGGCTTGAGTTTATAACCTAGGGTCTAAAGTTATTTCCAACCATTGGTTCCGTTGCTAGGATAGGATGAATATATTACAAAAGAAAGCATGGATATGTCATGGAGACCATCATGGTGGGATATACAAGACTAGATGATTGAAAGAAAAATCATGTTCACATAGAAAGAAAACTGGAACCTACTATGCATAGACCCTGAAGTGTGGAAGGACATGTATCTTTACTCTAACAAGAACAAGATATTTCTTGTTTAATTTCCTATTTTTCTGCATGAATGGATAAAGAGTCGTGAAGAAATTAATTCCCTAAGGTGATCTTAAGAACCAATGGTTTGGGATTAAGCAATGATTAACATATTCGAAACCCTAGATAATAAGTAGACTTGAGCAATTGACTTTTAGTTTGATAGAGTTGAAGAAGGATACATTATGGAATTCATTATTGAATATCATACTTCCTTTAGTGATTTTGAATGATGATTTGAGGATGGACCAATAAATAGGTTGTTGGAAGAAATACCATCATGGATTAAGATGATATTTATTGAAAAGGGATTGATGTATATAAAATTGTACACCATGGAAGCATAAGTCCCTTGTGTCAGGGGGTAGGGGAAGAAATAAGATAAATTAGATAAGAGGCTTGATCCAGGAGGATCTCAGTGGCCATCCACCTATTCCAATTGACTCAAAACATTTTTTTGGCAACTTACTATTTTGAGCATTTTTCAGGTCCCAAACTTCCTGGGCCATTTTGAGGACCTAAACAATGTTTTTCACGCTCGGGCACCTCAAAGATAGCCTAAGACTCTCATTTATCCCCCTAAATGAAACTAATCGTTAATACCTTTCCAACAAGCTACCGTGCACCCTAAACATAGATCTTATGCAAAAGTTACCACTCGTGAAGTTTATGTACTAACTTACCCCAACAGGTTGGGGTAAGGCTTTTGGATGTCTAGGGTTTTTTCATTCATGTTTATTGTAAAAAATCCTTCAAAGCCTAATTTTACTCATCTTTTTGTGAATGACCATAGAAACCACATCTCTTCTCAAAGATAAGCTGCCACCCTTCTAGAAAGCTTGTTTTCAGTTTTCAACATATTTCTTATTTAATAGAAGTCAAGTTTTACTTTATCTCTGTTATTGTTCACTGTGTCTCTGTGTTAATATTATAATTCTGTGTTTTCATTTCATTCCACTCATAAATCTAGATCAGTGGTATCAGAGCGGTATGCTCCTTGTCTTTTTTTAGTGCATGTCCCCTATGCGGTCAAGGTATAGAGAGTTGGATCTCGAGCTTATTTCTCTTGAAGACCACTGCTATCGCACGCTCAAGAAACCATCCATGGAGGTTGAAAATAAATACGACGGGATAGGAGATAATTTAAAAATGTTTCTCGAGGAATCCCTTGAGCAATAGAGGAATGAGATGATGGACAAATTTGCACAAATACTTCGACGACTGCTGACAAGTGACACATCCACCTCAAGTGGAGGCACCGCCCCCTTCAAGGTACAAATCAATTTTTATATTCCTATATTTGAAGGTCAAATAGATTCATATGTCATAGATAAATGGTTAAACCTTCTAGAAGGGTATTTCTCTGTCTAGAACTTTGTCGATAGAGAAAATATTACATTTACGCTCCTCAAGGCCATCCCCCATGTCAACGATTGGTGGGAGAATTTCTTTGAGAAAAAAAAAATAGAGGGATACACATTATTTGTAGTTTTACCCACTTGGGGTTCCTTCAGGGATGTTATTAAGGAGCTACACTACCCCGTTGGAATTTATGACGACTTGTATACAAGATGGACCACACTGTGGGAGGAAAGAGATCAAATAGTGCTAGAGTTCACCAATGTCTTCCATACATTGTGAACTATGATGAGTATCAAATATTTTGAGTGACATATGGTACTAAATTACTGCGACAGTATGCATAGATACATCTAGACATAAATGTAGTTTTTGGATAGCTCATCCTTGGTCACGGCCTATTGATATGTTGTCAAAATCGAGCAGAAGATTAAACAAAAGAAGCGGTAGTTCGGGTCTGGGAACCCCTCATCGCAGAAGCAGGGCAAGGGAAGCCCCAACCCACAGAACAAAGGACAAAGAAAAGATGGGAAAACTTAGGAAAACCAGTCTAAGCCACAAGAAAATAAGGACAATGGGAAAATGAAGAAAGATACCGAGAAGTGGTGCGACTTCCATAGGATCCCCTGGCATAAACCTTTTGATTTCCACTCAAAGAATTCACTGGTGACTGAGGTGAAAGCCTTTGAATTAGATGCAAGCTCAGAATCTGAGTCAAAATCAGAAAATGGGAGTTGGATCATTGATTCATAACCTAGTGCCACCGTTGCTACTGTTGGGATCTAAATATGTCCTAAAACAACCTTAGTTTAACATTAATTTATCAACCTGAGGATTCTTCTTTTATTTCAAGAATATCAACAAAGTCTATGCAGATATCTGTAGAGGCTAAAAATCATGTAGTCAGAGAAAATATGAGTTTATCAACAATCAAGTTCCTCACACATTCATTAAAATTATGAAGCTAAAATCTATTTTCAACAGAATTGAAACATGATCTATAACATGCTATGAATTAAAGACATTTAACTAAATTGCTGAATAGATCTAACTAAGAAACAATAATTGAATTTATGAAAGTGTCTCATAAACTGATCTATCAATGACTATTTAATCTGCTGGAAAGAACAACTAAGTACTGTAAATCAAGAAGGAACAACAAATGTACTTTTAAACGAAAGGAACAACAAATGCTAATTTAAGCGAAAGGAACAACAAATGCTAATTTAAGCGAAAGGAACAACAAATGCTAACTTAATAAAAGGAACAACGTATGCGAAAATGAGAGGAAATGGCAATCAACAAACTTCATCAATGAGAAATGGAACAACAATTGTTAATATTCAAATGAAGCATCTCTCTTCTGTAATTAAACAACACAACTAATCTATAAAAACATCAACACACTCATGCATTCATCTTTAACTATTGCAAAAGAGATTTAAATCATATAACGGAAATAAAATCGATACAAATACAAATTGAGACAGTAACTCCTTCAGATTGGGTCCTCGGTCTTCAGAAGCACTGCTGCTAGAAACTCAGTATGCAAAAATGGTGAAAATGCCCAAATCTTCTATTAATTCTATAACTGGTAGAACATTTACAAAAGATTGCTTGTACAGAGCAATTCCAAGTTATGAATGCTTGGATAAATTTCTTAGATGTCTTTCTATGATTCATTACCCTCTATATATTACAATGATATGGGTAATTTAAGCCATCCTGAGGATTGAGAGATCCTGAGGATTTGTTTTACTATTTATAAAGTTTACAACATAGAGAATCAATCTTCCTCAAAACTGCTTCGCACGTAATCTCTTTATCTTCCAGTAGTCTACGTATCTTAAAAATCTTTGAGTTTAACAATATTCGCCTATTCCTGCAATAAAATCAAACAATTCCAACAGAATTTTAGAATTTATCTAATATCACTCCATAATATTTCTAGAAGAATTTTTAATCATTTTCTATCCTAATTATCTCTAATTAATGGAGAAGTCAATCAAGATTATATCATAAACCATGAGAATAAGGAGGATATTTGTACCTTTTCCTGAAATCAACATACCCCCCAACTTACCTTCTTGCACGTAAAAAAGTGATGTTGTAAGGAGGAGAGGCTGGTTCACCAGGTTTCCTGCACTCATTCTTACTTCTGTGTTCTTCAAAAGCAACTTCTTCTCTCTTCCTATTAATTTGATAATCTCTTTGGTAACCCTCTGGAGGAAACCGAATAATAGGAGGAAAATATCTGCACCGAATCCAGGTAGGTCCTTCATCCTGGATCATTTTGGTATACCTTTCCACCTTGAAGGTGGTTGCATGAAAGTTTTTGAAGCCAAAGGCTTCCCTACTCTTGACTTTATTTGGGGGGGAATCTCATCTTAGTTTAGAAGCAACAAGAGCTTCTTCTTTGAGCCCCCTAAAATATGGTAGACCTGAACGTATAACTTGTCGGTGGATAAGAGCTAAAGAGTATACAACCCCTTCCCTCTTCATGAATGTTCTGTTTTGCATGATGATTGTGAAGGATTTAGGAGGTTCCCCTTGGATCAAGAGGTCTAGCCCAGTCTCCCTTTTCATGAAGGTCTTGTGTGATTTAGCCCACATGGTTTGGTTTTTAGTAAAAGATAAGAATGCTTGGAACTGTATGTCCCCAATAAATGGACCAGGGTTCTCTTTTTTGTTTTCTTCCTAGATAAAGTTGTGGAGGTATAGCTCACACATAAATTATTGCAGTTTTTCTTCTTGTTCTCTAAAGCATGAAACAAACTCATAAACAATGGTGAACTTAATTGGTTTACCTTCTCTAATAGCTTTTACCCTCAACAAAAAATAATGCTCCAATAAAAACAAGGTGTAATTAGTAGCAAGAGCCCTGCAATCTACTACATCAGTATAGACAGAGAAAAGTTCGTTTATTTTCTCCAAAGATTTTTCTAACTAGCCCTGTACTTTCTTCACCTTCCCTTGAGATTTTATTAACTCAAGAAAAGTCTTGTTTTCTGTTCCTGACATGGATTTAATTTGTTTGACAACTTCTTGATGCTCTTCCATGGTTATCATCTCACTCCCACACTGAGTCAGGGTCTGTTGGGTTTGCACCAGCTCTGCCTCCAACCTGTCAATAATGACACTCTGTTCAGGNNNNTTTTGTGGCTAGGGCATTTGTCTTGGTCTCTGCATCAATTGTCTCTACAGGAGCAGGAAAATTTGTAGGAAGCACTTCCTCAGGTTGGGAAACTATTTCTTTTGCTGTTGGAATATCTGTTTGAGTTTCCATTTCCTGTGTTTCGAAAGGAATCACTTCTTCATTTTGAACAACTACTCCCTCTGCTGCTGGAATCTCTTTTTGAGTTTCCATCTCTGATGTTTCTTTTGGGGCATGCAACTCTATCTACAACAAAACTTGTATGGACTGTTCTCCTAAGAAGCGGGTTCCTTCCCTGTGTTCTAGGCCTTTTGGATTTCTTTCTTTCATAGGCCTTATCAACTGGCTCCAATTGTTTCCTTAATTCTTTAATTATTTCCTTGAGTCTACCAACTTTCTGCTTTAGTACTTTAATTTTTTTAACCCTTCTCCTCAACAGATTGTTTCCTGTTTCAATTTTCTGATTTTTTTGTGGCCTTTGCCTGTTGTTTTATGTTTATGGGGGATGTCAGGGTTTTGATCACCTTGATCAACCAATTAATATTGCTATGTTTCTTCTGTGTGCTCTGTCAGTTCTACAGGTTTGTTTACCTCAGTGTGAGGTTTTGGCTGTTCTGTATTTTCGGAGAATGACATCTCTATGTCACAGAGGGTGAAGGAAGGGTTTGAAGAGGAAGTTGGTGCTTGGTGTTCTTCAAACCTATTTTCATCTTTGGTGACTGATGTCCCTAAGTTCCACAATACTTGAGCCATTTCTACCTCATAAGTTTTGAAGAACTGTTCTGTAAGGATTTCAAGTGATGGTTGTGTATTTCCCTGAGTGTTTTTTTGTAAGGTCTGTTCTTTCTGTTTAATTTCCTGAGTATTTTCTTGTGAGGGATGTTTTGTATTTATAGCTTCCTGGGTTTCTTTAGATTGTGATATCCTTTTACTTATTCTTCTCTTCTCAGTTGGGGTTTTAGGAACAACACGTGTTCTTTTTCTTTTCTTCTTTGATGCTTCTGCCTGTGTGGTCTAAATTTCTGCCACCTGGATGGGGTTTGCCTCAATTTCAAGCTGGGGTAATGGGACTTCCATTTGGGATATGTCTCCTCCTTCCTGGGCTGTCTCAATTTCAGGCTGGGGTAATGGAATTTCCATTTGGGCGCTATCTCCCCCTTCTTGTGCTGCCTCAATTTCTTGTGGGGGGTTTTCATGGTGTAATTCGGGTTGTTCAATTTGTAGAGGCCTATTGATATCGATTAGATCACCCCAATTTATTTGATTTTGGCTCAGGGCCCTGTTTACTATCAACTTTACTATTCCATGGTGACTAATTATAGTGATAGGATCTTTAGCCTTCTGATTTCTTGCAGCAACTTCATGTAACATGGCATTTAGAAAAAATAGTAAATTGATTACTAACGTCTATTTGAGTGCTACTAAAAATTTGAGGTGGCACAACCGAACCACATCGTACCTCCCATAATAGGTGATATACCTTTATATTACTCCTTCCAGCACCCTCCATGGCTCGCTGAGAGCATTGGGGTTAAGTCCCTTTCCATTTTTGTCAATTTATTCTCGAGTATCTAAGAAAGATTCCACAACCTCCTTGAGCATTGTATACTTCTTGTTCCACTGTATGCATGTGTTGGGGAGGACTGTAACCTATGCTATAATTTCCTCAGGGACCAAAATTTGTATGTCTTGGACCATGGAGACTCTTCCCTGCAAGTTATGGAAAAATACGAGTGTGATATTCATGTCATATCCTTGCAACCTATTGAAGTACTTTGTCCACCCCAGATGGTGTAAAATTGCTCTTGCCTACTCAGTTACCTGAAATAATGTGGGCACTCGGTGTACACTTCATCCACCCATGTTTTCTATGAGAATATGAGGACGACTATCGTTCCTTGCTGCATCTTAGTTCGATCAGTCTTTGGAAGCAATATTACCAGAAATAGAAAATATCATAGAACAAAAAGCGTATAAAAATGTGATTTTTCCCACTTATTACAATCATTATGATCTATCAGTAAATGTGCAGAATATTTTCCCCATCATAAATGGAAAGTTCGAGCTTGACCGCCAAAATGTACGAGTGTAAGAATGGCAGGTAGTTCAGGTGAGGTGTGATTACTATGCCGCCGCTGGGAAAAAAAATCATTAATAACCTTCAAAAAGAACTTTAACGGTAATTATGAACAATCATCACTTTGTGTAGGAAATTGGAATTGATATACTGGTGGGATATACAAGACTAGATGATTGAAAGAAAAATCATGTTCACATAGAAAGAAAACTAGAACCTATTATGCATAGACCCTGAAGTGTGGAAGGACATGTAGCTTTACTCTAACAAGAACAAGATATTTCTTGTTTAATTTCATATTTTTCTGCATGAATGGATAAAGAGTCATGAATAAATCAATTCCCTAAGGTGATCTTAAGAACCAATGGTTTGGGATTAAGCAATGATTAACATATTCAAAACCCTAGATAATAAGTATACTTGAGCAATTGACTTTTAGTTTGATAGAGTTGAAGAAGGATACATTACGAAATTCATTATTGAATATCATACTTCCTTTAGTGTTTTTGAATGAGGATTTGAGGATGGACCGAGAAATAGGTTGTTGGAAGAAATACCATCATGGATTAAGATGATATTTATTGAAAAGGAATTGATGTATATAAAATTGTACACCATGGAAGCATAAGTCCCTTGTGTCAGGGGGTAGGGGAAGAAATAAGATAAATGAGATAAGAGGATTGATCCAGGAGGATCTCAGTGGCCATCCACCTATTCCAATTGACTCAAAATGGTTTTTTGGCAACTTACTATTTTGAGCATTTTTCAAGTCCCAAACTTCCTGGGCCATTTTGAGGGCCTAAACGATGTTTTTTCACGCTCGGGCACCTCAAAGATAGCCTAAGACTCTCATTGATCCCTCTAAATGAAACTACTCGTTAATACCTTTCCAACGAGCTATCATGCTCCCTAAACATAGATCTTATGCAAAAGTTACGAATCATGAAGTTTATGTACTAACTTACCCCAACATGGCCCACATGACGTTTGGCGCTTCATCTCCTAGGGTTAGGTTTTTGGATGTCTAGGGTTTTTTCATTCATGTTTATTGTAAAAAGGCCTTCAAAGCCTCATTTTACTCATCTTATTGTGAATGAGCATAGCCACCACATCTCTTCTCAAAGATAAGCCACCACCCTTCTAGAAAGATTGTTTTCAATTTGCTTTTTACAGTTTTCAACATATTTATTATTTAATAGAAGTCAATTTTTACTGTATCTCTGTTATTGTTCACTGTGACTCTGTGTTAATATTAGAATTCTATGTTTTCATTTCGTTCCACTCATAAATCCGGATTAGTGGTATCAGAGCGGTATGCTCCTTGTCATTTTTTATTGCATGTCCCCTACGCGGTCAGGGTATAGAGAGTTGTATCTCGAGCTTATTTCTCTTAAGGACAACTGTTATCACACACCCAAGAAACCATCCATGGAGGGTGAAAATAAATACGACGGGCTAGGATATCCTTTCAAAATGTTGCTCGAGAAAGCCCTTGAGTGATAGACAAATGAGATGATGGACAACTTTGCACAAATCCTTCGACGACTGCTGACAAGTGATACATCCACCTCAAGTGGAGGCGACGCCCCCTTCAAGGTACAAATCAATTTTTATATTCCTATATTTGAAGGTCAAATAGATGCATATGTCGTAGATAAATGGTTAAACCTTCTAGAATGGTATTTTTCTGTCCATAACTTTTTCGATAGAGAAAATATTACATTTATGCTCCTTAAGGCCATCCCCCATGTCAAAGATTGGTGGGAGAATTTCTATGAGAAAAAAAAATAGAGGGATACACATTATTTGTAGTTTCACCCACTTGGGGTTCCTTCAGGGATGCTATTAAGGAACTATACTACCCCGTTGGAAGTTATGATGACTTGTATACAAGATGGACCACACTGCAGCAGGAAAGAGACCAAATAGTGCCAGAGTTCACCAATGTCTTCCATACATTGTGAACTAAGATAAGTATCAAATATTTTGAGTGACATATGGTACTAAATTACTGCGACAGTCTGCATAGATACATCCAGAGATAAATGGAGTTTTTGGACACCTCATCCTTGGTCACGACCTATCGATATGTCGTCAAAATCAAGCAGAATCTTAAACAAAAGATGCGGTAGTTTGGGTCTGGGAACCCCTCACAACAGAAGTAGGGAAAGGGAAGCCCCAACCCACAAAACAAAGGACAGAGAAAAGATGGGAAAACTTAGGAAAACTAGTCTAAGCCACAAGAAAATAAGGACAATTGGAAAACGAAGAAAGATACCGGGAAGTGGTGCGACTTCCATAGGATCCCTTATCATAAACCTGTTGATTTATTCTCAAAGCAATCACTGGTGGCTAAGGTGAAATCCTCTGAATCAGAGGCAGGCTCAGGCTCTGAGTCAAAATCAGAAAAGGGGAGTTGGATCATTGACTCAGAACCCAGTGCCACCGTTGCTACTGTTGGGTTCTAAATATGTCCTAAAAAAACCTTAGTTTAACATTAATTTATCAACCTGAGGATTTGTCTTTTATTTCAAGAATATCAACAAAGTCTATGCAGATATCTGTAGAGGCTAAAAATCGTGTAGTCAAAGAAAATCTGAGTTTATCAAAAATCAAGTTCCTCACACATTCATTAAAATTATGAAGCTAAAATCTATACTCAACAGAATTGAAATATGATCTATAACATGCTGTGAATTAAAGGTATTTAACTAAATTGCTGAATAGATCTAACTAAGAAACAATAATTGAATTTATGAAAGTGCTTAATAAACTGATCTATCAATGACTATTTAATCTGCTGGAAAGAACAAATAAGTACCGTAAATCAAGAAGGAACAACAAATGTACTTTTAAACGAAAGGAATAACAAATGTTAATTTAAGCGAAAGGAACAACAAATGCTAACTTAATAAAAGGAACAACAAATGCTAATTTAAGCGAAAGAAAAAAAATGTTAACTTAATAAAAGGAACAACGTATGCGAAAATGAGAGGAACTGTCAATCAACAAACTTCATCAATGAGAAATGGAACAACAAACGGTAATATTCAAATGAAGTATCTATCTTCTGTAATTAAACAACACAACTAATATATAAAAGCATCAACACACTCATGCATTCATCTTTAACTATTGCAAAAGAGATTTATATCATATAACGGAAATAAAATCGATACAAATACAAATTGAGAAAGTAACTCCTTTAGATTGGCCCTCGGTCTTCAGAAGCACTGCGGCTAGAAACTCAGTATGAAAAAATGGTGAAAATGCCCAAATCTTCTATTAATTCAATAATGGGTAGAACATTTACAAAAGACTGCTTGTACAGAGCGATTTCGAGTTCTGAATGCTTGGATAAATTTCTTACATGTCTTTGTATGATTCATTACCCTCTATATATTACAATGATATGGGTAATTTAAGCCATCTCGAGGATCGAGAGATCCTCAGGATTTATTTTACTATTTATAAAGTTTACAACATAGAGAATCAATCTTCCTCAAAACTGCTTTGCGCATAATCTCTTTATCTTCTAGTAGTCTACGTATCTTCAAAATCTTTGAGTTTAACAATATTCGCTTATTCCTGCAATAAAATCAAACAATTCCAACCAAATTTTAGAATTTATCTAATTTCATTGCATAATATTTCTAGAAGACTTTTTAATCATTTTTTATCCTAATTATCTCTAATTAATGGAGAAGTCAATCAAAATTATATCATAAACCATGAGAATAAGGAGGATATTTGTACCTTTTCCTGAAATCAACATACCCCCCAACTTACCTTCTTTCATGTCCTCATGCAAGATGAGATGCTGTAAGTAGGAGTGGTTGGTTCACCAGGTTTCCTGGACCCATTCTTACTTTTGAGTTCTTGAAAAGAAACTTCTTCCCTCTTCCTATTAATTTTATAATCTCTCTAGTAACCCTCTGGAGGAAACCAAATAATAGGAGGACTATATCTACACCCAATCCAGGCAGGTCCTTCATCCTAGATCATTTTGGTATACCTTTCCACCCTGAAGGTGGTTGCATGAAAGTTTTTGAAGCCAAAGGGTTCCCTACTCTTGACTTTATTTGGGGAGGCATCTCATCTTAGTTTAGAAGCAGCAAGAGCATCTTCTTTGATCCCCCTAAAATATGGTAGACCTGGACGTATAACCTGTCAGTGGATAAGAGATAAAGAGTCTACAACCCCTTCCCTCTTCATGAATGTTCTGTGTTGCATGATGATTGTGAAGGATTTAGGAGGTTCCCCTTGGATCAAGAGGTCTAGCCCAGTCTCCCTTTTAACGAAGGTATTGTGTGATTTAGCCCACCTGGTTTGGTTTTTAGTAAAAGACAAGAATGCTTGGAACTGTATGTTCCCAATAAAAGGACTAGAGTTCTCTTTTTTGTTTTCTTCCTAGATAAAGTTGTGGAGGTATAACTCACACATAAATTATTGCACTTTTTCTTCTTGTTCTCTAAAGCATGAAACAAACTCATAAACAATGGTGAACTGAATTGGTTTACCTGCTCTAATAGATTTTACCCTCAACAAAAAATAATGCTCCAATAACAACAAGGTGTAATTAGTAGCAGGAGCCCTACAATATACTACATCAATATAGACAGAGAAAATTTCTTTGATTTGCTCCAAATATTTTTCTAACTGGCCCTGTACTTTCTTCACCTTCCCTTGAGATTTTCTTAACTCATGAAAAGTCTCGTTTTCTGTTCTTGACATCGATTTAAGTTGTTTGACAACATCTTGATGCTATGCCATGGTTATCATCTCACTCCTACACTGAGTCAGGGTCTGTTGGGTTTGCACCAGCTCTGCCTCCAACCTGTCAATAATGGCACTCTGTTCAAAAGACTGAAATGCTTCCTCAGTCTCAACAACTATCTTTTTTGTGGCTAGGGCATTTGTCTGGGTATCTTCATCAATTGTCTCTATAGGAGCAGGAAAACTTGTAGGAAGCACTTCCTCAGGTTGGGCAACTATTTCTTTTGCTGCTGGAATCTTTGTTTGAGTTTCCATTTCCTGTGTTTCCAAAGGAATCACTTCTTCATTTTGAACAACTGCTCCCTCTTCTTTTGGAATCTATTTTTGAGTTTCCATCTCTGATGTTTCTTCGGGGGCATGCAACTCTATTTGTGTTCCAACAGAACTTGTATGGACTTTCCTCCTAAGAAGCGAGTTCCTTCCCTGTATTCTAGGCCTTTTGGATTTCTTTCTTTCATAGGCCTTATCAGCTGGATCCAATTGTTTCCTTAATTCTTTAATTATTTCCTTGAGTCTACCAACTTTCTTCTTTAGTACTTTAATCTTTTTAATCCTTCTCCTCAACATATTGTTTTCTTGTTTCAATTTTCTGATTTTATTGTGGCCTTTGCCTATTGTTTTATGTTTATGGGGGATGTCAGGGTTTTGATCACCTTGATCAAGCAATTACTGTTCCTCTGTTTCTTCTGTGTGCTCTGTCTGTTCTACAGGGTTGTTTACCTCAGTGTGAGGTTTTGGCTGTTATGTATCTTCGGAGAATGACATCTCTATGTCAGGGAGGTCCAAGGAAGGGTTTGAAGAGGAAGTTGGTGCTTGGTGTTCTTCATACCTGCTTGTATCTTATGTGCCCGATGTTCGTAAGTTACCCAATACTTGAGCCATTTCTACCTCATAACTTTTGAAGAACTGTTCTGTAAGGATTTCAAGTGATGGTTGTGTATTTCCCTGAGTGTTTTCCCGTAGGGTCTATTTTGTCTGTTCAATTTCTTGAGTATTTTCTTGTGAGGGATGTTATGTATTTATAGCTTCCTAGGTTTCTTCAGATTGTGCTATCCTTTTACTTATTCTTCTCTTCTCAGTGGTGGTTTTAGGAACAACACTTGTTCTTTTTCTTTTCTTCTTTGATGCTTCTGCTTGTGTGGTCTAAACTTCTGCCAATTGGATGGGGTTTGCCTCAATTTCAGGTTGGGGTAATGGGAATTCCGTTTGGGAACTGTCTCCTCTGTCCCGGGCTGTCTCAATTTTAGGCTGGGGTAATGGAATTTCCATTTGGGCGTTATCTCCCGCTTCCTGTGCTGCCTCAATTTCCTGTGGGGGGTTTTCATGGTGTAATTCGGGTTGTTCCATTTGTAGAGGCCTATCAACCTCCATTAGATCACCCCAATTTATTTTATTTTGGCTCAGGGCCCTGTTTACTATCATTTTTACTAGTCCATGGTTACTAATTGTAGTGACAAGATCTTTAGCCTTCTGAGTTCTTGCAATAACTTCATGTAACATGACATTTAGAAAAAATGGTAAATTGATTACTAACCTCTATTTGAGTGCTACTAAAACTTTGAGGTGGCATGAACGAACCACATCATACCTTCCATCACAGGTGATATACCTTTATATTACTCCTTCCAGCTCCCTCCATGGCTCGCTGAGAGAACTGGGGTTGAGTCCCTTTCCATTTTTGTCAAGTTCTTCTCCAATATCTAAGAAATATTCCACAGCCTCCTTGAGATTTGTATACTTCTCCGTCCGTCCACTGTATGCATGTAGCCTCTTCTATAATTTCCTCAGGGACCTAAATTCGTATGTCTTGGACCATGGAGACTCCTCCCTGGAAGTTATGGAAAAATGCGAGCATGATATTCATGTCATATCCTTGCAACCTATTGAAGTAATCTGTCCACCCCAGATGGTGTAAAATTTCTCTTGCCTACTCGCTTACCTGCAGTAATGTGGTCTCTCGGCGTACACTTCAGCCACCCATGTTTTCTGTGAGCAGACGAGGACGACTATCATTCCTTGCTGTAGCTTAGTTTGATTATTATTTGGAAGCAATATTAGCAGAAATAGAAAATATCATAGAACAAAAAGTGTATAAAATGTGATTTTTCCCACTTATTACAATCATTATGATCTGTCGGTAAATGTGCAGAATATCTGCCCACTCATAAATGGAAATTTCGACTTCGACCACCAAAATGTACGAGTGCAATAATGGCAGGTAGTTCAGGTGAGATGTGATTACTATGCCATCGCTGCCGCCGCTAGGAAAAACAATCATTAATAACTTTCAAAAAGAACTTTAATGGTAATTATGAAAAATCATCACTTTGTATAGGAAATTGGAATTGACATACCTATGTTCAAAATACGTTTAGGGAAAAATCTTCCAAATATTTTTTAAATTTGTTCACGTAATTTAGAAATGTTCCACATATCATAATGTTATAACTCTCCCCTGTTATTAGATATAACGGGAATGACAACTTCATTTTTAGGAAAGGAAATCTATGAACACACAAAAAAACTTGGCATATTAAAGATAAACTTCGATACCACAGGCAAAGCCACTGCTGCCAGCAGACATCCATAGCCTCGATGGGGTTACCTTTTAACCCATAGATGAGCCTATATATTTAATAAATAGTTTGAATCATCTTTTCCCAAAAAGACCACTATCCTGGTTTGGTATCTAGATAATGATAATTCCACTCACTAGATTATAACTTAAGTGAGCAAGTCGGCTGATGATGAGACCTCTTGTCCTTTGACAAAAAAATGCCAAAGGACATTACCCTAGTGTGGTAGCCATAGTGGGAATGCCACTTATGTTATTATCTGATGATCATGGTAGGTTGGCTCGTGATGATACCCCCTATCCTTTATGGGAGAAGTTTTATTACTTCTATTTAATAATAATAATAATAATAATAATTATTATTATTATTATTTTAAGGTTCTATCAAGGGAGGCTCATATACTCCTTAAGAGTGATGGATGGTGTAAGAAGTGTAAGAATTCCAAGTAAAAAATAAATTCTTTAGACTCCTTATTATAATATGAAGGAAAATTATCATTCAAGTATATGTAGATATATAATGGAAAGAAATGAATTATGGTGGTTAATGAATTATGAACAATTTTTAAGATAATTCGGAGAAATTTATCCAAAAAATATTTGATAAGGTATGTTAAATAGTCCACAAAAATGACAAATCATTAATTATGATCATTAGAAGTAGTGCTGATGAAAATTAATTAGTGAAGGTCATTCCCAAAGGAGTGTTTGACGTAATAATGTCATGCTTGTTCATGAGAAACAATTGTGACATTTGAGAAAAAGGAACAAAAATAAGAAAAAACATAGAAGGAAGAAAATATGTTCCTTTCGAATGAACAACGTTATCTGAAAAAGGAAAGACAATCACTATAAAGGGAAAAACAATCATTATTTCAAATGGACGATACTATTCATGAAGGGAACAACAATCACGCGAAGGTAACAAAATTCGTTCCTTTCAGATGAATGACAACCATATGTAAAGGGAACAACAATCACACGAAGGGAACATAAATCATTTCATTTTAAATGAANTTAAGTGATTGGAAACCTCCCATAGACATTTTTGTTTTAGTGAATCTATGATTGATTAGTCATCAACTAAATTCGTTCAATTTCTATGGGTAAGTTTATTCACTAATCAAAGTATTGGATGGTCTATTATTATCATGCAGACATGTTCATCGTCTGTGAAAACAACGCTTATATTGAATGGTTTTTTTTTTGTAGGGGAAAGGAACAAAAAAGAGTGCTAATTATACTCATTACAGTCATCATTCTCTCAAGTGACTTTTAAAAAGTAAAAAAAACTAAAGGCTTAATCAAATATGTAAAGAAAACTATATACAATATGTACAGTGTTGATAAGAATTATCATTTTATGAAGTTGAGGTTGTTGGGTTACCTTCCTAGCTAGCTAAAATTTGAACAGTAGGGTCCTTACTTACTTCTTGGAAAAATGATTATTTTGAAAGTGGTTGATGGTAGAGTCGTAATCGATGTCCATTTACAAGAAAAAAGAGAACCAGATCCATCGATGGTGACCAAGGTGACAGTATTGTTATCATGGACTTCATGGATTTCATATGGTCTGAGCCACCTTGTCTATAATTTTCCAGGAAAATCCTGAAATCTGGAATCATAGAGAAGCGCCCAATCACCTTTCTGGAAGGATTTCTTCTTGATATGTTTATCGTGCCAGCTATCTCTATGCTGCTGAATAATAACTATGCACTGTAAGGTGAACAAACATGCTTCGTCTAACTCGTTGAGCTATTGTAAGCGTTGTTTATGTGCCTCTGTAAGATCCAGTCCAATTTCCTGGGTCATCCTTAGAGTCTTGATCTCAAATTCAATTGGGAAGATGGGTTCTTTGCCATAGACTAGATGATAAGGGGAGTAGCTAGTAGTGTTATACCATGTTGTGCGATAGGCCCATAAAGCATTTGGAATCTCGACTGCCCAATTCTGACGGCTTGTTGAGACAATTTTTGTCAGAATTGCCTCCAAGTCTTTGTTGGTACTTTATACTTGTCTATTTTTCTGTGGATTGTAGGGGGAAGCAACCCTGTTCTTGATATGATAATTTCGCAGGGTGGTCATGATTCTATGGGCTATAAATTGCGACCCTCCATCAGTGATTACTTCCCTAGGTAATCCATAACATACAAATATTTCAGAAAGAAATTTAATGATTGATTCCTCCGTTGCATTTGTCAAGGCTACCGCCTCTACCCATTTGGTCGTATAGTCTGTTGCAACTAAAATATAATACTTCTAGTTTGATTTTGGATTGAAGGAGCCAACAAAATCTAATGCCCATCTTTCAAAAGGTTTTGCGACTATTTGTGCTTGCAGGGGCATTTCATTAGCTTGGTCGGGTCGACCCGTCCTTTGACAACTATTGCAGGCCTAGACATCCTTATTCACATCCTTAAATACTGAGGGCCAATAGTAGCCCATCTGTAAAATCTTATGCCCAGTTCTGCATTTTGCAAAATGTCCACCACAGGGCTCATCATTACCCGCCTTCAGAACATCATAAATTTCATCATCCCTTACACATCTTTGAATATGGAGGTTAGCCCCTATGTGGAATAGATATCCACCAATCCAAGTGAATCGTGCACCACACTGGATGATCGGTTTCCTTTCCCGCAATGATAGATGTGCTGGTAGTTTCCCAGCTTCCAAATAATTGGCTGCATCAATGTACCATGGTGTTTTAATAGTGACCGCGAACAAGCGTTCGTCTGGAAATTGGTCTTCCACTTTAATAGAATCATTTGTTTTGGGTATGTGGGACAAGAAATATGCGATGATATTCTCTCTTCCGGCCCTATCCTTGATGGTGATGTTGAATTCCTGCAAAAGTAATAACCACCAAGTAACCCGTCCATTAGTGATTGGTTTGTTAGCTAGATATTTGATAGCAGAATGATTAGTATATAGAATTTATTAATAGCATGTATAACGACTAAATATTCTTTTTCTATTACTGTAATTTAATTCAGCAGGAGTGAGATTTTTGCTAATAAAGTAAATAGCATAAGGTTTCTTGTCTTCCTCCTGTCCAAGGACAACACCTATGGCAATATCCGATGCATATGTAGAAGTATGAAATGGAAATTTCCAGTTTGTTCCTCTCAACACTGGTGTTGTTGAGACCATCTTTTTAAGTCCTGCAAATGCAACATCACACTTGTTAGACCACTGAAATTCTGCATTACTAGTTAAAGCATGTAAAGGTGCAGTTGTTATTGAAATTTTTTCTATGAATCTGTGGTAGTATCCTGCAGTGCCAAGGAAACTACGTACCTCAGTTTGTGTACGTGACATAGGAAGATTAAGGATTACCTCTATTTTTGCTGTGTCTAACTTGATTCCCTCTACAGAAACAAACTGTCCCAGTACCACACCTTCGGTCATCATCATATGAAATTTTTCATGTCTCAAACACAACCTAGTAGCAATGCATCGTTCTAGTACCTTCTCTAGATTGCTCAGAGCTTGATCAAAATTAGTGCCATAAGGGGTGAAATCGTCCATGTAAACTTCAAGTCCTTCATTAATCAGAACATAAAATATGCTTAGAATGGCTCTCTGGAATGTGGTTGGAGCATTACATAATCCAAAGGGAAATACTCTATATGCAAACGTACCCCAGAAACATGTAAATGTAGTTTTATCTTGGTCTTTCGGAGCAATTTGGATCTGATTATAGCCACTAAAACCATCTAAGAAGGAGAAGAACTTCTTCCCTGCTAAAGTGTCAAGGTATTGATCAATAAAGGGTAAGGGAAAGTAGTCCTCTTGGGTAGCTTTATTGAGCTCTATGTAGTCTACAGAGATTCTCCATTTCCCATTCTTCTTGGGGACAATTACTAGTGGGGAAGCCCACTGACTATCTGAAATAGGATATATAAAATCAACATCCAACAGTTTTTGTAACTCTTCTTTAACAACATCCCTGAGATGAGGGTTTAATATTTGTTGGGGTTATCAGATGGGTCGGGCATCTTTCTCAATATAGATATGATGTGTACAGAGTTGGGGATCGATGCCCTTCATGTCAATATATTTCCATGCAAAAGCCTGCTGATATTTAGAAAGGATCTGAATTAATTTGTGTTGTTGTCGCTCATTTAAATTAGCATTAATATTCAGAAACCTCCCTGGTTAAATTTTAACTGATTTGTTGTTATGGACAACAGTAGTGCGAATATGTTTTTCCATCAATGCTTCCAAAGTATCTCCTTGTGATTCATTATCTAACACATATTTAACATTTGACATGTTGGATTGCTTATAATGGTTGGGTTGTTAATGAATCTACTGATCACATCATCTTCTAGTTGGTTCTTGAGTCTAAGGGTTTCTTCCAATGTGAGAGGAATCATAGATACTTTTCTGGATATCTAGGTGGTGGCAATTGCTGATGTATAATAGGAAGACTTGGTTTAGATGGAGGATACAGGATGAGGTTATTTGTAGCACTTCCTCTAGAAATAGTCATGCTTCTTGTGCGACATCCTATGTATGCATCTGTTGTTGCGAGCCATGGCCTTCCCAGTATCAATGGGTGTCCAACGAGTCCACTTCCTAGGTTGATAATGAGGAAATTAGTTGGGTATTCCCAAGAGTCCACTGAAATTTCTATATCTTGTAATGTGCTGACTAGTTTAACCAATGATCGATAAGACAATTGTAACATAATTGAAGTAGGTTCGAAGGAGGTGAAACCCAAGATATTACAGGTCTCAATGGTCAGTATATTAATGGATTCTCCCAAATCTACTAGTGTATTTGGAAAAGAACAGCCCTGAATATACATTGTTACCAAGAGATTCCCTAGGTCTGTATACTTGATCGACTCCTTCTTTCCCAAAATAAGATCTGACAAGGCTCCTACCACACGAACAATTGATGGAATTTTGGCTTTCCTAACAGGCTTCGTCCCACATAATTCCTTAATTATCTTTGCATAAATTGGGATGTCTTGCAGATCCTGTAGGAGTGGTATCTTAACATAAAGATTATTCAGTTCCCCTACAATGTCAAAGTTAGGATATACAACTAGCTTTTCTATCATTAGCCTCTCGGGAAACGAGGGAGGAGGAGTTGTGTCCTTATCAGGGTTTTGTGGCTAAACTCTGTTTCCCCCTTGTTCTACTTCTTCTGTTATGACCATAGTTGAGGGTGTTATTGGTGGTTGTACATTTTCATTCTCCTGCTCTCAGTAAATGTTACTTTATTCAGGAGAAATTATGCGCCCTGACCTCAACTGAAGTTCATTGCACCCTACTAAGTTGATTTCCCCTTCCAAATTCTCGATAATTTGTATAAGTTGTGCTGGTCTATTATTAGGATTTGGATTGGGTTGAGATGGTAATTGAGGACACATTTGAGTTTGAGTGTTCTGGGGTAATTGGAGTGGTGCTTGTAAAGTGGAATGAGCTTGGGGAGCCATCCACATGGGGTGCTCCCAGTTCTGATTCCAATTGGGGGCTTGGGCAGTTGTGCTAGTCCACTGTGAAGGATAGGGATTATTACTTGGATTTTTCCAGTATGGGGTAGGGTATTGCGAGTTAGGCCAAGTGGGATTTGTAGCTGGTTGATTTGGCTAGGTGGGATTTGTAGCAAATTGATTTGGCCAGGGTGCAGTAGGATATTGTTGGGACTTCCATGTAGGGTTAGAAAATGGTTGGCCCTTCCATGTGTTTCCAGAATTTTGTTGCTGATTATACTGTCTAGAAAAGAAAGAGGAAGGATCATGTAACGTACCTGGGGGACGAGCCTGCCATTGGAGACGTTGAGCCATTAGATATACCGTTTCTGTTTCCTCGTTTTCCTCTTTAAAGACAATTTTTAATCTTGGGAGCGATGGGCATTGCTCTATTGCATGGTCTTTGGCAAAGACAGCGCAGACCCAAACTACATCCAAAGGACATTCCCTCAGGCCATGTTTCTTTCTGCAACACTGGAAAAATATGGCCAAGGACTGTTCTATTTCTGCATGTTTTTTCTTATCCTGTAACACATCCAATTGTGTAGTCAGAGTACTCAAAATATCATTTTTGAAATTATCTAATAGATTACCAACTTCGGCTCAGGTGACACCCCCACTAGTAATTGTTGAGGAAAATATATGAATTGATCTTACTCAAGCATTTTCAGACTTTACTTGGCTAAAGAAAAGTAGACGGGAATATCACCCTATGTTTATATCCAAAAAAAATAGCATCCTAACTCACAAGTATTAATTACAAGTGCTTAGTCTAGTCTTTTATTATCAAAAATCTTGCTAGAAATTCACTTTTTATGTAGTTTTCTAAATATAACAGTTGCTGAAATAAATGTAAGAATAGAAGTAAATACATGAAGATGATAATCAAGACAGTTGAGACATAAAGCAATCCTTTATTTCATTCCAATTCACCAAAGAGTCATTTTCTTTACAAAATCTCATACAAAAATCTTGGACCAAAGTGAAACTTAGACATTCCTAATGGAACATACAAAAGGACCTCTAACAGAAAACCAAAACTGAATTCTAAAAGATGGATCAACTTGCCACAAATTTCTGCCCACTCGACTATGCACAATAGCCTATATCAGTCATGAAAAATATTTCACAAACAGACAAGTCTACACAGACTATCAAAGATAGATGAACACCTTTGAAAAACAAGTGTCTGAATGATATTATTCAACCCTGAATATTGTTGTCTATAATAAGACCCTGCTATCACAAAAGAGAATTAGGCTGTGATGAATATATGAATGAATGAAAACTAAACTATCTCAACATAAAATCAAAGAGAAAACCTTAGCATGCTTCTGCTTCTATCCTCCTCTGGTTCCGCCCTTTCCCTTTTCTTTTAACAAATGAGAATTGGTTGAAGTAGTTGAACCAACTCATTAGTTAAGTTAATTTAAAAGAATCAACTAACTTTAGTTAGGGGGGAAATTAATAATTATAATAAGGGTCATAAATAAATAATAATTAGTAGGTGGGACCCCTTGTAACTCCCTTTAGTTCATAACAATCATAACCTAACCATTAGTTAAGAAAAACACACCTCCTTGTGCCTCCCATCAACATATTCACTTCTGGAAATTTAAACTCATGAAATTTAAAATTATTTCAAAAATAATACTCATATATCGAAAATAAAC
Organism: Picea sitchensis; assembly: GCA_010110895.2. Lineage (NCBI taxonomy): Eukaryota > Viridiplantae > Streptophyta > Pinopsida > Pinales > Pinaceae > Picea > Picea sitchensis. The sequence continues at coordinate 5,614 of SNQJ01S0111130.1, read as the reverse complement.
ATGTTGTCCAAAGATCCATGAAGTCAACTGTCATGAAAATATAGATAACATAAAACTCAAAAACCATATTTCCCAGTCTGCGATGGAACCCTTCCTTGGTTTCTGCTGTCACCTCTTGATTTTCCTGAATTTTCCTTAGGTTGTGCATAGCCTTTAGGCTTAATCTCGTTTATCATGTGGAAACAATCAGCCCTCAAATGCATCTAGGAAGACATGGATTTTTCAGAGTCATTGGAGGGTGAGGAAGGGGAAACAGTGGATTTTCCTTTATCAAGTGCATGGTAGGCTTCAACCTTCAATCTATTGCTAGCATGGGAGAATTGCACTGGAGAGTGGTTAGGGGTAGCTTGGACAATGGGGTTAATTGGTGGAGGAGGAGGCAAAGACAAGTTGGGCCAGCCATGATGTTGGGAGACTGTCAGGTGGACAATCTCCTGCCATCCATCATTTTCAGGGAGCTCGGGTTGTAATGAGACATGAGGAGGTACGGGGATCCTCGGTGCTTGTGAGGCTTGGAAAGGAGGTCTTTCAGGCCTAGGTCAGACTATTCCCTTCCCAATCCAATTAAAGAATATGGCATGAAACATTTGGCCGAGCTCTTCTGAATCAACATCAAAATGTATAGAGAACCTGGGCTTTCTTGGGCCTCGGTTCCAATTACCTCTACCTCTGTTTCCTCGGCCATGGCTTCCTCAACTGAAAAAACTCATCCTGCATGTGTAATCGATTATAAAATAGTCTTTTAAATAACCATACATGACAACTCTTAAAAATATGAAATAGATTTGGCTCTGAATGTATCAGACTCATGCAATCCAATCCATTCAAATTGTTTTATTGTTAATCAATGAGCAGGGGGGTGAAACAGGGTTCTGGGATATGTGAGGGGTTTGTTGAGTGAAAATATGATATAATGAAAGGGGAGAAGCATGGTCACTACTCAATGACAACAATAATCAACTGTAAAGAAAACCAATAAAACTTCAGTGAAATCCACACAAGACACTGCCACTTTCGTCCATTTTAACACAAAAATTCTCTTGAGTGTAATTAATCTCATAATAGGGAGTGAAAAAGGAAAATGGGAGGTGACGGGGTTTGTAATTAGTGGAAAATGAAATAATGGAAGGGAAGAAGGACAATTATTGTTCGTGGAATTAATTAAGTGATCCATAAAACATTCTGCGAAAGGAGATGTATCAACCATCCATCACTTGAATAAATAATAATTCTATGTATCTAACAAGTTCACTATTCATAATCAAATGTCCACACAGTGCCATCACAAAACAATGGGTATCCTATACAATTTTCAAGAGGTTTTGTTCCCTTCACTCACATACTTTGCATTTTATAACAATTTACGCACAATACCCATTTCCAATCTGTAACTATCAAAATAAACCACTGCCCATGCATTTCTTCAATCCACAACAATGCTGCAAAAATTCATGTCTCAAATTATCAATGAAGTTACCATCGCTGCAATCGGGCCCGTCAATTAAATGCAATGATATTCATTAAACATGTATAGGTAGTAACAAAAATAATCAAGACCAAATTGCCACGCCTGTAATGACAATCAATCATACAACCAACAACCACCATTCAGACACAAGCTATGCACAGGGTAATTTGCCTAGGAAATGTAGTTTTGTCACTGTAAAAAAACAATTCAATGTGGCTTAAAAGCTAGGCCACCCATCCAACACGATTGTCATCAATAACATGCCTACTTAAACCAGTGGTCGATTTGCAATAAATAAACATGCTTAAACTCTGTGGGTATCCCTGAGTATGAAAAACAAGCTATCCATACCCCACACAGTGCGCAACTAACAAAACTCCCCGGTGCAACATTTACACTTAACACAATCAAACATACAATCACGATAATAACTCAACATATTGTGCTGAGCTATCGATTTAATCACACTGTGATCAACCATGCTGTGCACACTCAGGCTCATTCAACCAACAACACAATGATGTAGAGGATATACTTTCTATAGTCATCTAGTTCAGTATTTGTTCATCCCCATAGAAAACCATAGTTACCATGAACATTATCTATTTTGCAACCACACAACGTGACATGAGAAACGTTAAGCATTTTCATCGATGATATCTAAACCTTCAAATAATCATTAGTGAAAATACTAGTGACTATATATCAATCAAACAATTCTCCACTGTTGTAGAAAATCAATAAACTGAACAAGCTATGGTATCTATGCATACCCACACATCCATTCGAATTAGGGAAACGTCCCTCTCCATTAAACAACATTGAGTTATCAAACATAAGGAGAGTGACTGTGTAAATTGAGTCATGCAAATAACAAATAGGGTTTACCAACGTTATACAGACGAAATAACTAAATACCAAACCAACACGACTGTCATATAGCCAACTGGACGTGTCTGTACTAAAAAATAGTCGGAAATATACAACCCTCCAACAATCAAGTGGTAAAACCAGTAGGCCAAGCTGGTGTCTGTTGGCAGCCAATTCAATTTTTTCAATTTCCCTAAAAAGCTGCCTACACCTATGTCTCTTGAACTTCAAATTTTTGTCTCATTTTGCAAACAAACGATATTTTCACTTTCAAGCAACATTTGCAAATTGATTTCGATTTAGTTTTCACGACTGAAAGCGTGAAAACTCCTCCATCGTTATTTGGACTGTCATGATCTGCTTATTTGATATCCTGATTGGTACTTACCTTTGGTCTGCTATTAAATGGCTGGAATGACTTTCAAACTATGTCCATTTACTTTGATTGCGCAACTTGATTTCTTTGGTAAGGCATTGGACATGTTAAAGTTATGGGTTATATTTGATTTCATAAGGGTCATGATTGATTTTGTTTATGTAATGTGATCCTCATTGTCATAACTTCTTAACTTATAGATTTTATAAAATCCCTTGTTGCAATGTTTTATAAACTTGGACTATGTTATAAGCGCATGGACCAAAGGTGAGTTTGATGTCATGGCAATGTTTTACACTTGGCGCGTTGGTGAAACTTTTGGATTTCATGTTGGTTTGAACTATACACTTGGCGCATCAATATAACATATGGTTTTGGTTTTACATTTGATTAATGGCACGTTGATATGGTTATTCACCGATTCGGGTTGGCCGATTCATGTGGTTTAACCGATATTATGGTGGATGGAACAACACTGTACTGTGCCATTATTATCCTGCATGGCGGTGAACTAACCCACCACCTTCGCACGCGCATATTGATTTGCCTCCTTGTTTAGCGCTTGCAGTTGATAGCCCTATCGATTATGCTCCTGCGTGTTTGATCCAAACCCTACCACAATGCCCGCGTCATGGCTCCGGTCATAAGGGCTGAGCCTAATGGAAACCAGGCACTGTTAATGTTTGATGGTGCTTACAGTGACTTGGAATAATTCGGATGGCTCCCGTTCATCCGAAGGTTTGATGGCTTGAACCCTGTTGTGGCTCGGCAATTTGCGTTAACTTTCGATGGCCACCGAGCCAAAGTTGGGGATGTGCAGCTGGAGATTGATGAACAATTTCTTAGTTTGGCTACCAGTCTGCCTGCTACTGGATAGAAGTGGTCAAAAAATTGCAAGATGGAAGATGTCCCGTGGACGTTACTCTTCCAGTCACGAAAAGTTGATTCTTGTGACAAGGGTTTGCCCGCAAACATGCTGAAGCAACGCTGGCACAACTTGTTATTGGTAATTAAGCAATTCATCACCTGCGAGGGCAGGTATGGTTTCGTTTTCATGTATCACCTTCGGCTACTTATGGTGTTCATGGGTTTTGAACTTAACATGCCTCACTACCTGCATAGGAGTTTGTTTAAAATGTACAAAAGGTATAAACGCAACCAGGCCGATACCAGCCTCTTCCATTTTGGGTTAATTAAAATGCTTATGGTTTATGAGTTGGGGTTACATCGTGACTGTTGGAGTGTTTTTCTCAGTCGTAATGGATTTGAAGACTCAAGCCCACCACAGGTTGATAAACCTATGGTAACCGAAAGCAATCCTATCCCCCCTGTGCCTTACAACGTTCTGCTACCCAAACCTCTACCCGATTCTCCTATTGGCCTACCCAATTCCGTTACCCAGGATACCCAAGTTGCTAAACCCACAGCCAAAAAGCCTAAAGCTAAAGCTGGTGCGGATGCTGAAGGTAAGAAAAACGCTCGGTTAATCTCACGCATGGAAAGGAATAAACCCAAAATTCCTGTTAATCCTGAGCCTATCGTGGTCAGTGAAGATTCGGATTCAGAGATTGAACGTTTCCTTGCAAATGAGTATCCCTACTCAGAAGGACTGAATGACAAACCCTGCTACGACTTTGTCAAAAACCTACCACCTTGTTTGCGGGATGATCCCAATTTTCCAGGCATTGAAATGCCTCGTGGAACCCTCGGTGACTCGACAAAACCCTCTCCTGCTCAACCAGTTGTTCCACCATGCGATCAGTGTGGCGTATGGTTGGAAAGATACTACCTAGATGCGTCGATATTGCAATCCAGAATCCATGCTCTGGAGGAACAAGTGGCAAAACTCACCAGCCACAATGCGAAGGTGCAACCCACCGACAAGAGATAGCGAACAACAGGTTCAATTCTGTTCAAGAACGTCGAGTTGGCTACAACAATTGTCAATTCGAAATTGGCATAGCCCGAGCAACCTCGCTGGTATGATTGTCCCCTGTTTATAAGTGGCATACTCATAAACTCTGTGTATATCGTGGGTTTTCTCTGTCACACAAGCATGCAATATTGTATATAATTTCGTTTTGGTAAATCGGATTTTTCTATTGTTAATGTTTTAATTGGATTTGGTTTGGATTCTATTAATCGTAATGTGGATTTGATTGTTTTAAAATCATTTGCAATTGAGTGTTCTATTGCATCTATTTTAGACACAAACTGTTTTGCATTTCAAATTTTGAAACACGATCTATGTTTTGATCCGATTTGGTTACGATGCACATGGTGGGTAAACGATGCTTATCTGTTACAATTTTATTTGAATATAACTTTGACCAGCTTGGATATGGTTTGGATTATGTTTAAAAAAGGGTTTTGTTTTATATCGTGAATTAACACAAATCGTAACAGTCATGCAAGTCCCAGCTAGTCAATTCGTTGTGGCCCGTCGACCCTATTTTCTTTTGAATTGGAATGACAATGGATATGCAGTTACGAATGGATTTGTAAAACGGAATTAGTCATGCCCAGGATAACTCAAACCCGATTTTATTGGATCGCTGCCCAGCTTATGGTTATCAATACTGTTGGATCTTGACTATGTAGTGCCCAACAATCAAAATCTATGTCGATTTTTGGTCAATATTGTTACACATGTTTTCAATATATCGTAACAACCTTCCATATTGGAATTTGATTACAACAAAATGAATCTTATGTATAATCTCTACAGCCTGCCTATCTTTACTGTTGATTGAAACAACATGAACTTTATGTATATTGTTACAGCTGTAACAAATCTATTTGGTGTTCAATGGTATCGATTATAATTAGGTTGTGGCATATCATGATTACGATTCTGTTTGATTATGGTTGTATTGATTACAATTATATCGTATCATTAT
>SNQJ01S0111129.1:27235-56105 GCA_010110895.2 Picea sitchensis | reverse complement strand
TTACTGTTATTCTGTCATTTCTAGCATTTCGTTTATGTTCTGCATATTTTATATATCTGGTATCTTGCACCAACTTGGTCTTCTGGAAGGTGCCACGTGGTGCCATTTGATTGGTCCACATGGTAGCCTATGATTGGCCCTTGTCGCCACCTGGTGTATGACCCTTCCATGTCACTGTTGACTATACCTGCCATCTATCCACCATGCCATTGTATGGTATTCCACGTGTCACCCTTTTAGTGGTTCCACATGGATTGTACGGTCTACCACATCATCTGTACGGATGACACGTGGCACTTTCCAACTTGGTCCAACTAGGTGTTGACTCGTCCAAGTCTGAGTGACATGTGGTAGCCTCTCGTACTGCCACATCAATATGATGATGTCATGCTAACATCACTTGTCCATGTGTCACTCTCTAATATTTCCACTTGTCATGTGAATGTTGATGTCATCATGCCATGTCGACTATATGGAAGAACATGTGTCATCCTCTGATTCATCCAACTTAGTTATACAGATGCCACATGGTAGTCTATCATACTGCTATGTCAGCATGCTGACGTCGGCAATATGGACTGCCATGTCATCCTTTTGCCATGTTTTTTCTAAAACTTTGAAAGGCCATAACTTTCTCATATGACGTTTGTTTGAGGTGATTCACGCGTCATTGGAAAGCTCTCGTCGAGCTCTATGCAATGAAGTAATTTTCAAGAGCATTTGAGATTATCATTTTTTTAGTGTTCTGGATCCTCCTGGCTCACACCTTCCCACTAAATAAATTTTGATCCTCCAAAAGTATGGATCCTTCAGCAACTTAGTGATGATAAATCTTTCTTCACTCTTCCACATTGTTGAAATACTCTTCATGGATTATTTAACAACTTAGTGATGATAAATATTCTTCACTCTTCTACCTTGCTAAAATACTCTTTCATTGATAACCATCTTGGAATTGATCTTTTCCTTGGATCTTCATCTTGGATATGGATTTTATCTCCTTCTTGAACTTCCAAAATCTCAAGGAAACCAAACTAGATCAATGTGCTTCTGTCTACTTCTCTAGAACATGGCTCTGACTCTGACTTTTGGAAATAGCTCTGACTCTAGCTCTTGCTTATAGCTATTGGCGCTAGTTTCTGGCTAAAGATCTAGCTCTATTTATGTCTCATTGATTCCTTCATTACAAAATTATTCCCACTAACTCTCTTCTCTTCAACATCCATATCTAAATCCTGACTCAACATTCACTCCCATCTCCTTCTCTTCAAAAGATAGTCCATCTCGGCAATCATGAAAACAAGTCGAATGTTGTTCTATGCCTTGCCCATCTTGGATTAACTATTCATATACTACTTGATGTATCTGTAGGAGTCTCTGAATCAATTCCATGTTGATTTCCTCTCTCCTGCCTTGAAAGAAAAAAACCCAAACATTTTTTCCACGAACATTTGTACCGTTTAACTTGCTTTTGTACAAGGTATACATCATACATGAACATGGCATAACATCTTGGAGATGTTCATAGCATAAAGTATACATCTTACATAAATATTGTACCTCCTATATTTACACAAAGATTATTTATTTACCATCTCTAGGAAGATATTGCATAGTTATTATGCTCTTCCCGCTCCCGATCTACATGTTCCAATGTCTGCATTCTTCCATTCTTTCACCTTTGTACTTCAGAATAAGAATGATATTGCTTAGGAAATTTATCCATATGCAATGCATTAGTTGATAATAATATAACAACAATTGTCTACATTGTTCTCAAAAGGCTTTAGAAATTCCTAAAATATCCCTCTCACTCTCAAAATTCCCCAAGAGTGGCTAATAAAACCCTCTAGTACAACAATGGAAACACAATTTAGAAGGTATTTACATATGCATATTAATTTTGCTATACAATGTACATATTTACAAAGTATTTTTCCAAAATGGAATATTTTATGGTACTTATCTAGGTACGGGATAGGTGGCTTCTTCATGGACTCATTCTTCCCATAGTGTTGGAAGGAGTCTCATAGCTTCATGTCTTTGACAATGCCTCTGACAATGAATCTGAATTTGACATTGAATCCAAATAGGCACTGGATCTAATTATAGGTCATCCAAGTAACCTATATAGTCTCTCCTTCCTGACACCAAGCATCATTATTGTGTCCAGAGTAGCTTCCTTTGAATACACTAGTACTTATCCATCCTAGAACACAACTGCATATCCTTCATCTTCAAAATTTGATAGAGAGATTAAGTTTACTTTCAACTCTAGAACATATAGCAGATGTTTTATTCCCATAAATCCTCCTGAATCGAGCTGGAATCTCACATATCCAACTCCTCTTACTGCTTGTCTGGTGTTAGTCCCAAATCCCACATAGCAATCTGTGTCAATTTCTAAGAAAGTAAGGAATATTTATCTCATTCATGTCATGTGGCGAGATGAGTCACTTTCCATGAACCATACCTCGATGTCTTCATACACTATACTATTAAGATCAGCCATAAAAAAGAATTCTCTCTCAAATCTCTCAGCAAGACTATCAACTTCAGTTGGGGCTGCTATCTATCTTCTTGTAATTGCCTTTACATATTCCTGGTTTTTCTTTGGACATAGGTTTGGATAAAGTGTCCAACACTTCTCAATCTGTTGTCCACTCTTACCACAATGAGAGCATAAGTGTGTGTTTCTATCTTGGAACCGCAACCCTTTCTTGTCACTTTCCCTATTATTTTGTCTTGCAAGGATTGTCTTTTCCCACATTTCTCCATGCAATGGTTATTAGCTCCACAAAATACACATGGATATGTAGACCATAAGTTTATACCAGTCTTACTAGTGGGAAATGTATGCATTCCTTCATTGGAATTCTCATCTCTTCCTAGAGATGTTTTGCATTTAATGCCTTTCCCTAGACTGGAAGGTAAGACCAACTACTTATGAAGAACCTCTTCATTTGAATTTCTCCTTACTTTAGTCGTCCTATAGCATTCTCCATCTTGACAGGGAGAAGAAGAATATGATGAATCATCTTCCTCGGTTACTATATGTAAACCTTTTGTAGGAGATAGTCTCTCTTGCATAGGAGACCTTTCCTTCTCCACTTACCCAGCTTCATGGAATTGTGCCAATATCTGGTCCTTAGCCTTCAACTCTCTTTCCAATTCATGAATAATACCTCTAAGGATTTATTCATGACATATCAATTGATCTTGAATCCTATGATTCTCCTCCTTAAGGGATTGTAGTTGCATCCTCAATTCATAATTATCCTTCTGAATATGTCGGTACATGTCCTCATGTAGTCTTAATTTCATGAGATCTTTACTCATGGTGTCCTTCTCAACCAAGCGTTATGTATTCTCAAAAAGAGTCTCCAAACACACCTTCACCAATATTGAGTCTTGGACCTTGTTACATTCACTTGAAAATACTTTTCAAAAATAGCTCTGATACCACTTGATCTGAAAATCCTTAGATGTTAAAAAAATATTTAAACACACTTCAACAACTAATCTGATTCATAATTGTTTTTTATCGTCTTTTGATAGATTTCCATAACACGTGTGAATATTCTTACTTATCCAAAACTTCATAAAGTGATGAATATCTTGCAAAATAATGAGAGATAACATGACAGAAAATAAAAGAACTATGAAGACAAGATTTGATGATGGAGTTCACCCCTCTTGGGCTACATCTTCAGGCCCCTTTTCAATAGTGAGACCGCTCTTCATTACTCTTAATGCCAAAATTTACAATGAATATGGACTTACAAAGCCAATATTGAAGTCACTCTTAAATTATGTTGCTCAACCTTGGAAACAGAGGTTACCATTGAATTCCTCTCAAAATTCTAAGAAAAATGAGTATAAACTCAACTATGTTCTGAACAATCTCAAAATGACCCTCTTCTTCAAGAAAAAAAATGCATTGAAACTCTCACACAAGGAAATATGAACTAATATCTTCATAAACAAAATCTTAGCACAAAACAGACATCACCATCATGCTCCTCTCGAAAAACTGAGAAGAATGAGTATAAACATGACTATGTTTGGATAAAGGGTCCGCAAAACAATGCAACACCATAACTAGGAATCTCTTGACACACATACCAATGCACCATATTGTATCCTTGACATGAATTTCTATACATTGTACTATGCACACCCTCGTACCTTTCCTCAATCCATGCACCAGTTTATATAGGGCACAGGTCCAAACCGTGGCCCGAACCTTGCACTGACGTAGACATTACTATTTAATAATATTTGTTGGGTTGTTGTAACAAGCCCCACATGTGATGTATTGGTAGAAGATTTAATGTTAATTTGTTGGCATATGGAATATTCCTCCATGATTCCATGGAGGTAAAGGGTTCAAAACCCATCGAGTCCCAAAAAAATTTGATTCTCAGGCAACCTTGGTCATGTGGCACCATTTGATTGGTCCACGTGGTGGCATGTGATTGGCCCTGTCGCCACCTAGCGTACAACCCTGGCACATCATTGCTAACTATACCTACCATTTGTATTCCATGTCATTGTACGATAGGCCATGTGTCACCCTTTCAATGGTGCCACATGGACCGTAGGTATGTAACGTGTCACTTGCCAACTTAGTCCAACTAGGTGTTGACTCGTCCAAATCCAAGTGACATGTGGCAACCTCTGGTGTTTCCATGTCAGCATGATGACACCATGTTGATGTTATGTTGACGTCACCTACACATGTGTCACTCTCTGAGCTTTCCACTTGTTGTACGGATGTTGACATCATCCTGCCATGTCGATTATATGGAAGGACACATGTCATTCTTTGATTCATCCAACTCAATTATATGGATGCCACGTGGCAGTCTTATGTGTTGCCATGTCATTGTGCTAACATCAGCAGTATGAATTTCCATGTCATCCTTTTGCATTATATTTTACAAAACTCTGAAAGGCCATAACTTTCTCATACAATGTATGTTTGAGGCGATTCATGCATTGTTGGAAATCTCTCGTTGAGATTTATGCAATGAAGTCATTTTCAAGAGAATTTGAGGTGATCAATTTTTTAGTGTTTTGGATCCTATTAGATCAGTTTCGCATGACAGAGATCCTATACTTGGGTCATTTCGTCGGTGCTCATGGAGTACAGGTGCTTAGGGAGAAGATCCAGGCCATACTGGGTTGGCCACCACCCAATAAATTTACACACTTTTGTGGATTCTTTGGGATATGCAACTACTACAGGCGATTTGTAAAGAGGTTCTCACAGTTGGTTGCACCACTCACATATCTCACAAAGAAAGGGGCATTCTAGTGAACCGAGGAGGCCCATAAGACATTTGACAGGATGAAGGAAGTGATGAGCACTTGCCCATTTTTAGCACTTCCTAATTTCACTCATCCCTTTGTGCTTGAGTGTGATGTGTTGGGTGAGGGAATAGGAGCAGTTTTGATGCAACATAGACATTCGATAGAAAATGAGAGTAGAAAGCTCAAAGAGTGAAAAAGACTCTACTCCATTTATGACAAGGAAATGTTCACCATCATGCATGCTTTGGAAAATTTTAGACAATACTTAGTAGGTGGAAATTGTGTGGTTAAGACTGACCGCAATAGCCTGAGACACTTCTTGGAGAATGAAAGGAAACAAAAGTGGGTTAGCAATATGTAGGCATATGAATTCAACATCGAGTATGTGAAAGGAAATAAAAATGTTGTTGTTGATGCTCTCTCCAGAAAACCAGAGATATGTTCACTTACATAGATTTCAACTGACTATAAATCTCATCTCTTGGTAGAGTATTCCAAGAACAAAATTTCTTGTGAGTTGATGGATCACAGTGTACAGGATGAAAGGTACAAGGTGGTGGATGACATCATCTACTACAAGGGTCACATATACTTAGTCCCAATGTCTACATTGAAAGAAAATATTATGAAGGTTATGCATGGCACACCTCTGGTAGGCCATCCTATGTACTTTAAAACTTACAAGAAGATCAAAGAGAGTTTCACTTGGAAGGGCCTCAAGGATGATGTATTTAGGCATGTGAGGGAGTGTGTGACTTGTTATCAGAACAAGTCAGAACAAACCCATCCTACATGATTACTACAACCATTTCCCATTCCTGAGGAAAAGTGGGAAAGCATATTCATGGGCTTCATCACAGGTTTGCCTAAAGTACATGGCAGAGATTGCATATATGTGGTGGTCAATCAGTTGACCACATTTTCACATTTTTTTCCATATCTTCATAATATAAGGTAGCATAGATAGTGGAGTTATTCTTCAGGGAATTATTCAGACTCCATGGGTTGTCGAATTACATTATCAGTGACAGGAACAACACGTTCCTTAGTGCATTTTGGCAAGAGCTATTCAGATTGGCTGGCACAAAGTTGACTCCTAGCACTAGTTACCACCCCGAGACAGATATCATGAACAAATGGCTCAAGGGGTATTTGTGTAACTATGTGTCCGGTCAGCAGAAGGCATGGGTCAAATGGTTACATTTGGGAGAACATTGTTATACCACCACTTACCACATGTCCATTAGTATGACCCCATTCCAAGCATTATATGGATATGATGTTCCTTCATTTGTTGATTTGGCATTTCAGGATAGCAGGGCTCCCAAAGCCAAGGATTGTATCCAAGAGATTCAAGACATCCTCAAGACTCTCAAGGAAAATTTGCAGATGTCCCATAATCAACAGAAGATGTATGCAGACATGCACAGGGTCAAGCACACTTTTGAAGTGGGAGACTTGGTATTCTTGAGATTATATCCATACAGATAGTCTTCACTAAAGAAAAGTAGTATAGAAAATAACAAGCCCCACTTTTTTGGCCATTCATAGGATTGGTGAGGTAGCTTATGAGTTGGATTTGTCGGAGGGAAGTAAAATTCACAATGTGTTTCATGTTCCATGCCTCAAGAAGACATTGGGACAACAGGTCACTTATTCGACCGAGTTACCCCAATTGGATGAGAAGGGGAAATTAATATTGGTTCCTAAGGAGGTCTTCGAGGTACGAGAGATGGGACTACGTAACAGGGTGATCCAAGAGTACCTCATCAGTGGATATATTTTCCAACAGAAGATGCCACATGGGAAAGTGACCAGATCTTGCAACATCATAACTTGCAATTGCTTGAGGACAAGCAATCTCGAGAAGGGAGGATTGTAATGTCCCTTTCCAAATGATCTCTCCAAGATATTGACTTAATATCCTAAGTGATTCTCGTAGGCTATAGTCAGTGGAAAAATGAGATTAACTAATTATTTAATGTCATAGGGGAAGAAAAGTAACTTTTTAAAAGTGACATTGAGTAATTCATAAAAAGGGGTGATTTAAGTGACCTAAAGTTTATAAAGTCACTTTACTTTATTAAAAGGGTAAAAGGGTATGAAAAGGGTCAATGAAGAGATAAAAGGAAAATGAGGGATCTATATCTCATTATGCATATTGTTATTTTCTAAAACGAAATTGAGGGAGCTCTTGTGGCTTTGGCTCTTGGGACGAAAAACTTTAGAGAGTTTGGAATATTGGTTACGATGGTGAGACCATACACCCTAGTTGGTCGAATGGAGGAGATCATACTAATTTCTTTAGTGTGCTTCATTGTGATAAAGTTTATCATCTTGGTGGCGAAGTTTCCTTATGTGTGGCTGAGTTTCCCATTTGTGGCGATGGAATTCATCATTTGCAGCTGAGTTTGGATTGAAGAGGGCGAGATTCTTAGTGTTGCACTGTATCATCTCAATGAGGGTCAATTTTATTATAGTGGGGACGAATTTGTGTGTGGTGGAAACATTTTCTTGAGATTGGGGAGCCAAGCTTTGAGTTTGGGGCATATTTGTGAGTGTGGGGGTCGAGCTTCACCATTGAGGGCCATATTTTCTCAGTTGGAGGCTGTGCTTGAGGAAGAGGTTGGGATTTTTCTCTGTTGGGCACTTTCCCTTGAGTTTGGGCACTTTCCTTTGGGTTTGGGAGATGATTCTTTATTGTTGGTTGTATTACATCAATAAGGGACCAAAGGGGCTACTATTTGGCGGTGATTTTATTTTCCAAAAATCGATTTTGTCCATTGTTGCATCAAAATCTTATGTGGACAAACTTGTTTGCTACAGGAAGGGGGTCGATTTCTCCCACAGTAGAGAAACATTGTTCTATGGATGTTATTTGTTGATTTTGAGAGCATATTTGACAACCAACTGTCGGCACATTCATCCCAGAAGTTACAGAGGCATCCTACAGGAAATAAATCAAGTTCGTCATACTTATTATTGTATTTTTTTGTTGGGATTTTCGATGTATATAAACTATCTTTAATATTGAATACAATAATATTTTTAGAGGCCCTATACTGGTGTTTAATTTATAAATTACATCAAAAAATAGAATCCCATATAAACTGAGATAATATGTTTTGTATGCAAAATGTTGATTAAATTTTTGAACCGAAAAACTAAGGAAAAAAAATTAGTGGGGACATTTCATATAACCATTATCAACCATGTTGTTTCTCCTCAACGAATCTCAAATGGTATTTTGTGTTCTTTTCATAACACCGCCATCTAGATCAACACTTAGTGTTATAACTTACCTACTACCCCGAGAAATTCCATTATTATATTCAGAGTTAACTATGACTTCTTCATCAAGGTTAACAACATTAGATCTCCTCATGTTATAATTTAAAGAAATTTCATCTAAATCAAGAATATGTTCATGATAATTATGAATGGAAACATCATCATGCATTCTTCTTTTGATTTTCTCTTGTCTCTTTTTCTTTTGTATAAAGGTGGCAATATTATTGGCACTAATGTCAACATCATCCTTATTTCATGTTGCTAAAGGTATAAATGCGACCTTTCTAGCCTGATTAGGCTATTGGATTTCCTTTATTCCCTATTGTTTATTTGAATCTTCCTCTAAAGTTTGAACTTTTTGTACTCCTTTTTTATTTTTCCTTACTTCCAGTGCCTTGTATTTATGAAAGGAACTAATGACATCCATGAGATTGTCCTTCGCACTATAAATTATCCCAACATACATAAAAGTGGCATAACAAAATATTTTTTGTTTTTGTTTTTGTAAATAAAAGTTTTGGTATTACCTTATGATAGTAGAGTCATACATATGTTCGGGCCCTAACACATGGCATATCAACTACGAAAACCAGGCCAGCGCTAGGGCCATGTGCCATTGTCTTACATATTTCAAAATCGTAGAGTTGAATATCTCAAAACTAGAGCTATTACATACAGAACTGATTGCATCTTGCCTACCTTGTCTGAAAAAACTAAATCTAGACATAGACATTGAAAAAAAAATCAAGCTCCTAGGGCATTCAGATCTCCATCGCCCCGAGGAGAAGTGTACCAAGTAGCAGCAAAGGAGTAAGGTTGTCAACATGCTGCGCATTATTGGCTATTGACTGAGTCGGATAGAGAATCTATAAAGACATTCAGTGATCAACTGAGAAATTCCAGACCAAAAAGTAGATCTGCCACGTCCCTTCACAAGTCGAACACCAACTGAAATGGTCTGCAGAGAGGCATGGCTAAGGAGGAGCTTCATATGGTGTGTGAAAATCTAGAATTGCCTCGAGTATCTGAGTTGGAGCTCTCATTGTCTCTTCTTCAATCACAGCTCTACCCCAATTCTCTTCCTGAGAATTGGTGTGTAAGCTTGGTCTCCTTACTCTACTAGTCCAAGGGAGATGTTCAATTGGGAGAGGAAGGGAAACAAGGAGCTGAGGACTAGGAGGTGGGGCCAAGCAGGGCTCTTCCTCAATTAAAATTGGCCCCCAATTCTCTATCGAGAGTTGTGGATCAGAGGGAGTATTTGTCACTAGAGGGGGGGTTGTCAATAAGGAAGGAGAGTGGGATAGAAGAGTTGGCTGGGAGAGACACCCCCTACGGGCTAAGTAGATGAAGTAGGATGGTCCTATACGAGGCCTACATCGTTCACACAACATATCACAGAGAGGGAAACCAAGAGATTCAAAGAAGAGTTTCTCAAAGCTTATCAACACAAGGGAAAAGTTGACAAACAAAACGAAAATGGAAACCGTAACAAAAAACTCAGTGACGAAGTGGGAAATAATTCTATTTCCGAGCTAGGGGCCTACCAATAATCCTTAATAGATAGTCTCCTCTGCCGTAACATGCGAGTTGACCTCAATTTCCATCACGAAGAGCCAAAGAATTAACTTCACACCCGTGAGATCACCTGAAACTTGAAGCTTCATAGCACAAAACCCCCTCGAGTGCATACTAAGGAATGATGAGGTGGTGGACGAGGACATAGCATTTAATTGCATGGATGAGCACATGTCACCCCATCTGGGTTATTGTAGTCCAAAATAACTAATTCTAGATCTTTCCTGAGTATAGGAGGAGTGGGACTCTGATTCACTGTGTATCAGATGTCCTCACTAAATAAGGAAACGCCTTCATTCGCCAGCTTATATGCGACCTTGTTGGCCTCTCTATGAACATGTGAGGGGATAAGGAAGAGGCCTGAATGAAATAGGTATTTTAATAAAGTTAAGGGGTATAGGAGGCACCAACTGGGTGCGACTTTCATTGCATCTGATTCCATGGAGTAATTTTGTGGCCATGGATATGATAACATGGTAATCTCCCTCAACAATTAGTTGGTTAATCTCTAATTGAGAGGCCAATTGAATTCCATGTATCATTCCCCAGCTCTCTGTTGATTTGTTAGAATCAATGCCTAAATTCCCATCCTGAATGTGAGTGATTTGACCTTTGCAGTTTCTGAGTACTACACCATATCCTGTTGGCCCTGGGTTGCCCTTGGAGACACCATCAAAGTTTAATTTGTAGAAACCATGGGGTGGGCATTTCCAAACTATTTAACCTTGAGTGTGAGCTAGGAGTTGCTTAGGATTTAAGACCATATGGTTTGGATCTAGATTGAGATGCCACTTGGATAAAATGAGACGCTCGCTAGGATTGGTTGTGAGGTTGTCACTATTCCATTGCTATGATCTTATGGTTTCTTGAATGAAACCAAAGATTTGTGATGAGACAAAAGTGTAATCAGATGACTTGTTCTAAAAGATTCGTCGATTTCTCTCCTTCCAAATCAACCAAACCACAAATCTTGGCAACAATTGCCAAATTTTGTTGAGGATGGGATTGGTGAAACCTATCAATCTCCAATTCTTGATTGTAAGAGTAATTTTGTCTCCTACCCTATATGTAGTTCGCATGGTGCTTTCTAATTCATTCTAGAGGTCGACGCTAAAGGTGCATTGATTTAATAGGTGTTCCATTGTTTCTTCTTGATCCATGCATAGGGGACAATTCAATGGGCCAATGAACCCTCTTTTCTTCAGATTATCCCATGTTAAGATATTATTTTGCATAAGGAGCCAAAGAAATATGGATACCTTCAACCATAAGTTGGATTTCCAGATTCTGTGCCATATTTCTTCTTTTGAATGGAGGTGAAATTGAGCTATTAGTGCATGGGCCTCTTTTATGGAGAAAGTTACCTTGGGGGAATGGCCCCATCATAGAATGTATGCTCCTTCCCTCTTACGTATTCTTCTTTGGCTCACCTCGTGTTGCCGAGGACTAGTGTTGCAATCCTCTGGAAGTTGTAGATCAATGTGGGATGTTTTCCATTCCCTCCATTGAGATTCTGGTGGCTCTTCTTTCCATAAATCAACAATTTTCAAGTCTCCATTGTTTGGCATTTTTTCTTGGATAGGGTAAAATTATATAGAGACTATAAGGGAGGGAGTTGTTTCCATGAATCAGACTAGAACAAAACATTTTGGCCTCCTCTAATCTCCCAGAAAGAACGATCCTAAACAAGAGGGTGATTGCACCAAGATGCATTCCATATGCTAGAGCCTGGAATTTGAGTTGTCATGCAGATAAGTTGATTTTCTTCAATCCCTAGAGAATATTTCTTCCTCCAAAATATCACCCATATCTCCGATGGATAATCTAGCCATCGCCACCATATTTTGTCCACCATTGTTTCGTACAACAAGTTGAGATCTCAAAGGCTGAGTCTGCCATTTAGTTTTGGTTTGCATATTTTATCCCAGCTAACCAAAGCCCATTTGTTTTTATTTTTGTGGCCCTGCCAAAGGAAATTTCTCTGAAGGTTGCAAATGGACTTGAGGACATTTTTTGGAGAGGCTAAGATTGAGAAGAGATGAGTAGGAATGGATTGAAGGACCAACTTGAGAAAAACAAGTCGACCAGCTACATTGAGAGAGTGAAAAGTCCAAGAGTTCAAACATTTATTAAGTGATTAGAGAAGAGGATCCCATGAGACATTACAAGTCACTGAATCAGTAAGAGGAATACCAAGATAATTGGATGGAAGGGAGCCCCACAGAATGTGCAAGAGATGCGATAAATGGTTTTGGAAAGCTTGGGGGGTATTGAATAAGTAAAGCTAGGACTTGGAAAAATGATTTCGGTTCCAAAGGCATCATAGAAGTCCATTAATAACTCATTTAGTTTGCAAGATTATTATGTAGTTGGGGTACCCATAAGCATTGTATCATCCACAGATTGATTGTGAGAGGTTGGAGGCTACGATTCATGGAGAGGAAGGCCTTTGAGAGAGCCATTATTTATAGAATCCTTAATGTAGCAGCTACGACCTTCTTTCATAATGACAAAGAGGAAGGGGGAAAGGGGATCCCCTTGCTTGATTCTCTATGAAGGATTGAAAGGATTAGAAGGGGCCCCATTGACAAGGATCGAAAAGAAAGTTGAGGAAGTAAGATTGAGAATCCAATTGACCCAATCAACTCTAAAACCAAAAGCCAAAAGAATAGATCCGATGTATTTCCATCTCAATCTATCAAATGCTTTGGAGAGATCAAGTTTAATAAGCATACTTGGAGTTCGAGTGGACTTGAGAGAGTGAATTACCTTGTGTACCAGAATTACACTTTCAAGTATTTGTCTCCCTTCGACATAGCCTAACTATTCCTTGGATATAATAATGAAAGTTAGAATGGGATTGATTCAAATGGCAATTACCTTAGTAATGATTTTGTATATGACATTATAAAGGGCGATAGGCATGAATTGATGAGGGTGGGAGATGTTTTCCTCTTTAGGGATAAGAGTGAGAAAGATTGCATTGAGTGTTGATAACACTTTGTCGGAGGTGTGTGATTCTTCCACAAGTTGCCAGACTTCTTCTCACACCATTGGTCATCAATGGCAGAAAATATATGTGGTAAAACCATCTAGTCCAGGGGATTTTCCAACCAACATTTCTTTCATAGATTGATCCACTTTATCTATAGTGATGGGTCTTAAGAGTGCCTCATTCTTCTTCGATGAGATAAGTGTCGGTATATGCTGGAAATTTTGTTTATTGCTTGAGACCTATCAGGAATTGGCTCAAAGAAAAACATTTTTTAATAATTGGTGAGCTAATTTTCCAGGCCCTCGTGATCTTTGATCTGATTTCCCTAGTCATTTTCTAGCTTGGTAATATGATTTATATGTCTCCTATGGATCATGGAATGGTGAAAAAATCCAGTGTTTCTTTCCCTTTCCTTGAGCCATTGTACTTTGGATTTCTACCTCCGTAATATTTCCTCTTGTTTGTACCTCTCCTCTAACTGTTTTTTTTATAATTGCTTCCTTTTCTAGCAGAGAGTCTAAGGGGCCCTGTGAGATGAGTTGTTGTTGAATATCCACCATGCGTTGTTCTAGAGTCTATTGTGCTTGGAAGATGTTGTCAAAAACCATCTTATTCCATTGCCTTAGGTGTTGCTTGAAGTTCTTCAGTTTTCCTTGGAATCTATATATAAGTGTGCCCTCCGAGAGCGCAACATTTTCCCACCATAATGAATCATTGTCCTGAAAATATGGATGTCTAAGCCAAAAAAAATTGAATCAGAAGGAGTTTAGCTTGGGAGTGCCAGCTATATCAATCCAGAGTTGAATTGGCCAGTGGTCGGAACTGACTCTGGGAAGAATTATCACATCTTTCAAAGGGTCATCCACCATGAGTGTTTCAGAAAGGAGGAAGTGATCTAACCAACTCACCACCTGGTTACAACCAGCGTGCTTATTTGTCCAGGTGAAAGTGTTTTTTTTTGCTTCAATATCTACCAGATGAAGATCATTTATAAGGGATTGAAAGCTTTCACTTTCTTTGTCTAGTATTCTGATGCCCCCTTTATTTTATGCCAAGGAGAGAATCATATTGAGGTCCCCCCCCTGATGATCCATCACTTCTGACAAACCAGAGTGGCTATTGCATTAAAGGCCTGCATGAAGTTGTCATTGTCTTGTGGTTTTTAGGGATAATAAGCATTAGTATAATTCCTTCTTGGTTGGAACCAATGGCCTGGTAGCGTGTTGTGAGTGTCCAAGATGTGGAGGGGAATCCATCCAAATTTATCATGGTCAAATTCCATAGGAATGTGATTCCCCCTGCTACTCAATTGGCATCATTGTAGGTGAAATGGCATTGTCGCCAACATCTTTCAAAAACTTCCTCAGCTATCCTGTCTGCACATTTTGTTTCCTGAAGAAACAAAATATATGGGTTTTCTACCATAATACAGCTTCAAAGAACTCTTTGTTTGGTTCTTCCATTAAGGCCTCTAATGTTCCATGAGAGTATCTTCATGAGGAATATTGGGGAGGGGGCGAGAAGAAACTTTCAGTTATTTTTTGGATCTGTCCTGAGTTAATCATGAAACTACCAACCTCCTGGATAAGTTGTTGGGTCGACTTCCTTCCACGCCTTTTCCCTTATTTTGGGGTTTTCCTCAGCTCACTGGCCTAGTTAGATCCGATGCCTAATCTTCCTTCAAATCCAGAAGTTGCACTTGTTGTTCACTTAATGTATACCTTGTGCACTTTAAATAGTTGCTTAGGAGGCAGGGACTACAATTCCTTTATGTTAAATGCCTCCTCTAGTCATTCTAAGTCAATGTCATCCATATTGGTCTCATCTAATGTCATTTCCAAATCCCCTATGTCATCCACAAGTATCTCCTTGTCTGGTTGAGAAGGGGATTTAGGTTGCACTACTTGTTCCAGTATAGGTTCTGAACCTTGTTTGGATTTTCCTTTTCCATTTCTCTTCTCTGGTTGTTGATGAGGGTTTTCCACTTCTTGAGAATTCGACAATTGGGCCAGAATATCAAAGGAATTAATTGTTGATGGATTGTTTCCCTTCACTTGAGTTGTTTTTCATAGATTTGTCCTTCTGTAATTATGTACCCGAGTAAAACCATCTTTTTATTTACCATTGTCATCCTCATGGAGGAGAGGGGGAGCATTAAGAGAGAAATCCATGAAGGCCATATTCATGGAATTTTCGAAAGATGAATGGAATATGCTCATAATCAATGGTTTGCAGCCATTCCTCATCTTGATATTGTATAGTTAGAGTTCCTGGCAGGGCTTTGGATACATTCATGTAAAAACAAATATGTGTGTAGGAGGTATACCTCCTCTGTCGAGTAGCTTTTGAAGATTTAACATAGATCCCAAGGGTATTGTTGATTCCCATGAGGATTTCTTTGAGACATAACTATTGGGGAAGAGAGTATAGACAGATCCATACTAGAGCTTGCGAGAAGTCCTCCTTTTCTAGGCCGAAGCAATCTGTCCAGAAACAAAGATATAACTATATCGAGTTGTAAAAGTGTGGGCCATTTTTAAAAATATGGTCCTTATCCTCTAGACTGTAGAAGACGACTGTAAAGAAACCATTAGATCCTAGTTGGAAGTCATATTTCCCTTTCGGGTTCGATGAGTGTTTGATCCACTTGAGGAGGTCCCATTCTAAGGGCCATAGGCCAAGAAATATCCCTATTAAATTAGCGTGCTCTTTCATGAACTAGGTATTTTCTCCTACTCGGGTAGAATTGATCACATACCTTGGAGATTTAGGAGTTTTCAGAATGCATTTTCCAGGTTCCCAAACATGAGTCACTTTTGGATGCAAAGCCTCTTCCCCCACTTCCATTTCTTTTCCAAACTTTTGTTCTTCTTGAAGAATCTGATCATGAAGGTGAGGCGGCGACTCAAAGGGAGACCTGGAGCTCTTAACTCTAGATTGTTCATTTGTTGCCACCTTGTTGTATGAGGGGGTTTTCACCCCCTCGAGGTTGCCATGAGAAAGGTCTCAGGGGATCGATCCACAGAGAGAATCGACTGTCGTTGATGAGAAACCAACAATCGTAGTTGAGAACCCTAGTTTGTCGTAAGCATCAAACCCTCAAGATATGTTCCACAAGTTTTTCTCTTATGGCATAACAAAATCTTATAAAAGTAAAATATAACATTTTGGTATTGAATGTGTTAGAAATGATTTCATGACACTGATAATAATATATAAAAACCTAAAAAAGAATAAAGATATTTACTTTGCATGTCTCAATGTTTTTCATGACAAATGCACATAGTTCTATAAAATCTTATTATCTATTATAATTGATAGTTTTGAAACAATATCTAAATTTCACAAAAGTCTTATCCTTTTTCACAAGTGCATAAATAATCTTTATACTTGTTGGCTGCCCAACTAGCACCTTGTTTTTCATTGTCATTTGAAATACAAGATCTCTTATATACTCACTGCCTGGTATGTATATACGTCAGATTGACTAAAATTTTCTTTTGCAAAGGTCTGATGTTTTATGCTGATCAATCTTGCTTGAATTCTTATCATTTTCATGAGAGTATGTTGTGTGATTTATTGATTGTTATCCCTCTTTAATTTCATGATTGCAAAGCATGAAATTGAAGCTTCTTTTCGTGCAAATCATTGGTCAAATTCTTATGACAATATCCCTTTGCATGGATTAAAGATTATCGTTTGTTTGCTTTAACTAATCTAATGTCTGTGTAGAAGGTCTTTGAACTATGTTTTTAATGAAGGGTCAACAACCTAAGTATGATTCACTTCCTAGAAACTAAACTCGATCTGAGATGTGTAAGTTTGATTTAAACAAATGTATGAGCTAAGTGTCGAGCCTAAACTAAAGCCTTGTTTAAAACTATTGATAAATCAATGATATAAATGATACGGGGTTCATTTAAAACTATACCTCTCTAAATAGTCTCGACATAACCTTTTAGCACTTACCATTGTCATATCACAACATGATGTTTAGTAATGCTTACTTTCCCTGGCCTGACCTTTCAACTATCAAATGAATCATTACTCTGTGTTGTGTTAATGTCCTCGAAATCGAGTCAATGATTCGTGGTAGGCTGCGGGGGCTACATGGGTTTCTTCGTTTCAAACCTCTTTGTCCTCTGGTCTACATGAGGTAATTAGGATTTAGAGTGCATCCTCAAACCATCAAGTGTTTGTTTATCATTGGGTATGTTCGTTCGACCTCCTTCGCTGCTTATGGGCTTGGTCTGTTGCGTTTACAATATTTTCCCCTTGATGAAAATTGCTTCTCTATCTTTTGGCTTACCTATGTTAAGCTTATGGACCATGTTGTAAGGGTAGAACCGAATGGCCCTCAAGCTTTACTTACCCGTAATGACATAACAAACATATTTTTGTGGGATGGATCTGGGAAAACGGTGAATCTTTTGACAAAATCGTTAAAAACCCATATCCAAAACGGGGTCATTTACTGTCCTATGTGGGTAGTTTCTTCATAAGCAAAGCGATTTCAGAGATATGACCCATTTTCTAGAGAGAAATTTCTCAGAAATTCTGTTGAGGTAAAGAATCTGTAGAATTTTTTAATCTTTCACCTTTTCTCAGAGATTGAAACTAGTTCTCAGTGTTCTAGGATAATTTTGAAGTCGATTTCAATAATAAAAGGGCAGGCCACATTCTGTCTAGAATTATTAGAGTTGCCACAAACAAAGAGATAATCAAAAATTGAGGTCTGAAACGCAACAAAGTGTGTCTAGGAAAATAAAAAAACCTAGGAAATCAGGAGACATTATTATTAAAAAAAATCAACAAATGTCAATGTTATTATTGGATTAGAAATGCACAAATCTTCATTTTCGAATGTTTAAATTGGGTAACTAAATCTATGGTTTTATTTCTGTTTAATTTTTATTTTTTTTGTGAATAAAAGGTGGATCCTTATATTAATTTCATCTGAAGGTTTACAAAGAAGATCTGCAGCCTATCTGCTTACACCAAAGGGCTATCAGCGAATCGATCAGGACCAGATCAATGGTCCAGATTTCCTCGAAATCAACGGTCTAGGTCTTCTCTCTCTTTTCGCGATTTCGCATTTCATGACTTCGCGGCCTGGGAAGACAACTTCCTTCATGTTGATGACTCCCGATAGCCGAAATATCATAATTCCCTTGCATCATTTTCATGGGACTAGATCGACGGTCCAGATCTCTTCTGGTGCCAACGATCTTGATCTGATCTCGATTATCATGATTTCGCGACTTTGGGGAGTGGTTTCCTTCAAGCTTTGGACTTACGATAGCCAAAATCCTAAAATGTCCTCGCATCATATCCATGGGACCATATCGATGGTCCAGATCTGTTTTAGTTCCAACGGTCTTGATCTGATTGTGATTTCCCATTTCGCGACTTTGGGGAGTGGCTGCCTTCAATCTTTGGACTCTCGATAGTCGAAGTCCCAAAATTTCCTCGCATCATATCCATGGAACCAGATCGATGGTCTAGATCTGTTATGGTTCCAACAGTCCTGATCTGATTACGCTTATCGTGATTTCACATTTCGTGACTTTGGGGAGTAGCTACCTTCAAGCTTTGGACTCCCGATAGCTGAAATCCCAAAATTTCCTCGCATCATATCCATGAGACCAGGTTGACGGTCCAAATCTGTTCTAGTTCCAACGGTCCAGATCTATTCTGGTTCCAACGGTCCTGATCTGATCGTGATTTCGCGGCTTTGGGGAATAGCTTCCTTCAAGCTTTGGACTCTCGATAGTCAAAATCCTGAAATTTTCTCGCGTCATATCCATGGGACCATATCGACAGTCCTGGTCGCTTCTAGTACCAATGGTCCTGATCTGTTCTTACTTATCATGATTTCACATTTCATGATTTGGCAACTTTGGGAAACAACATCCTTCGACCTTGTGACTCCCGATTGCCAAGGTCTTGAAGTCTTCTGTCAACTGTTGATCTTCTGCACTAATTCTTACGATGGTCATCTTCCCTGAGCTTCAGATCATTTCTGACTTGGAAGGAATTCTAGGTAGACAAAGATGGCACCTCATTCAGATTGGGGTCGTCCAGCTGGGCAAGCTCCTCGCACTGGAGCTAGAGGGGTGAGCTTTGGGACTGCCTGGGATATTGGAGATTGATCTGTTGCATCAAGTCTACTCCTGCATTGACCAGTCGGTCCGCAACTTTATTTGCACTTCACCTAATGTGTGAGGGGGTTAGAGTTAGAGAAGGCCTGAGAAGAGCCTAGAAGCTATGAAGAGGGCCAAGGAGGCGCCAACTGGGAGTGATTTTTCCTGGATCACTGCCATTCAGTATTTTTGTTGCCAAGTCTATTATGATTTTGGAGTCTCCTTCAATAATCAGACGGGTTAGGTTTTGATCTAGATCCATTTGCACCCCTTTGATGAGACCCAAAATTTATGTTGAATTGTTGGTGTCATATCCAAGATTTCCCGCAGTTAGGCTTTGAATTTGGCCTAATCTGTTTCTTATGACTGCTCCATAGCTTGGGTGTCCTGGATTTCATTTTGATGCGCCATCAAAATTGACCTTGTCGAAGCCTGGCGGGGGGGGGGACCACTTGGAGGGACTGAGGGATTTTGAAAATAGAGGGGGTTGTTGAGGAAGGGTGGAGTGGGCAAACGAGAAGCCCCGGAAGATGAGGATCGAGAGCTCACCTGGGTCAGTGGGGAAGTCTTCCTTGAACCATGAATGTAGCTGGAGAGTTTCCTGGAGATCTAAGAGGATTGTATTCTAGAGGAGGGTAGGAGGAGATGGCTAAGAGTGAAAGATTCTTATATTCCTCTCTTTCAATAATTGCCACACTATGAAGCCTGGTAAGAGTTGCCAGACTCTGTTCAAGATAGGACTTTTGAAGGGACCGGAGCCCCACTCCCTAATGGTGCTAATGATGTTATTTTTAACTCAATTGGTTCTTCTAATGAGCTGAGTGGCTTGGTTCCAGATGTTCTCACTGAGTAGACAGTTATTTAGGAGGTGCTCCATGGTTTCTGCGTGGAGATAACAGAGACGACAGATCGAGGGGCCAATGAAACCTCGTCTCTAGAGATTGTCCCATGTTAAGATCTTGTTAAGATTTTGGGCCAGAGTTTTGATTTCCATATTATTGTCCAGATGTTGTCTTTCTTAAGGTTATGGAAATTCTCCTATAGGGTGTAGCCCTCCTTAAGAGTGAAGCTTCCATGAGGTGTGTATCCCCATCTGAGAATGTTTGGGTTTGTGATTTTCCTGATTCGCCTTTGGGTTGTTTCTTGTTTCCATTGTTGCAAGTCACAGTTCATTGCCACTTGGATTTCTTGATGAGTTGATTTCCAGATTAACCAGGGAGAGTCGCTGGGGGTTTATGTCCACAGATCTGCCACGTTGAGAGTGGCAAGATCTTGAATGTGATTTTCATAGGATTGTAGATTTTCTTCCAGTCGAAGGGGTGGCATTTGCTGCAAGGAATCTGTCTAGAATAGGGCACTCTGACCATTGCGGACTTCCTAGAAAGCATGTTCCTGTCTGAGTGGTCGATTTTTCCAAGCCGCATTCGAAATGTTGGAGCCTTGAATTTGCCCCTGCATTCTTATAAGTTGACTTTGGTGCGTATTTGGGGCATATTTGCATTTCCATATTTTTGCCCAAAGCTATGTTGGAGTTTTGAGCCATATCCACCAAATTCTTGCTCCCATGATGCTATTTAATTTACCAGGGTCCCGAAGGCCCAAACCACCTGAAGATTTAGGCTTGCATACTTTGTCCCAGCTGACTAAGGCCCATTTTTTGTTCGGGTTGTGTCCATGCCAAAGAAATTTTCTTTGCATATTCCTGATTTTCTTTATAACTAATTGGGGGGCAGCCATGGCTGAGAAGAGGTAAGTTGGGATGGCCTGGAGGACTGACTTTAAGAGAACAATTATGGCTAGAAGGTTGAGGGAACGAAAGGTCTAGTTGCTGAGACGATTGGTGATGGAGAGTGGGAGGGAGTCCTGGGAAATGTTTATGGTTGTTGAGTCAGAGAGAGGGAGTCTCGGGTAGCGAGAGGGCAAAGTGCAGACAGGGGTTCTGTTTAATTTTTTTTATTAAGCATTAGTTGTTTGCGTTGTTTTTAGACCAGCTTCAGAATCAAAGATTTTGTAGCCTGTCTTAATTTAGCTAATATGATTTTAATTAGATTTTAATTTTTATTTTCAGGTCTCAAAAGGAACGGCTAGATGTCATGTGCGTTGATTGGTTAATGAAGATCGTGAAGTATTTTGTTTAGAAGTAGGATCTATCTCAAAACAATTTATGATATATTTTGATTGTTATAACAAACTTTTTATAAGTTGTTATAAACATTATTGTTATAAACTTAGATTAGGATTTGTTTTTAAAATTCTCTATTTTTTGAAGATTTACCTCTATCCCGTGGATATGAGAGTTGGTCACTGAAATGTTTAAATACTCAGTTTACTTTGATATCAAAGATGGTGAAAATTATGGGTGATGGACTACTGAATATTTTTTGAGGAATATAGAATTATGCTTTACTTAAGACTTTCATCCTGTAAGTCAAAGAATGTTGTTTACATTATGATATCTTGAGTTATGGTTCATATTCTTCAAAGTAATTGAATATGAATTGATTAAAATTAGCTTTAGTTTGTTTTGTCAATACATGATTAATTGTTATCATCTATACATTAATTATTTCAATCTTTAATAGTCCACGATCCCAAATTGTATAGTTTCAGGTGATTGTATTATCTTGATGCAAATCTTGAACTATATTGAAGTTGTTCATATACTTTGAGTTTGCACATATCTATTTGTTCAATAGAAATTTATTTCTTATTGTAAATGGTCACTTATATCTTCACCTAAGATCAGTTGTACAAAAGTTGTCCTTTTTGTATTATGAATGAGATATGAATTGTCAAGTGAAGTGGATTTCTCCTGGCATTTTCACATCCTTAGAATTATACAACTATTTGCTATAGATTTATCTTAACAAGTAGGTTTCAGGAGCAGTTTAATACAGGGAGGCACAACTGCAGTTTCTCTTTTAATACTGGCCAGTTTTAGGTTAGTAGTTTTTCTTCTTTTATTATTTAATTTATATTTTTTTTGTGAAAGTAGATTCACTTTTAAAATTAAATAATTTGCTTATTTAAGTCAGAGCATTATTGTTTACTTTCACTATTTTCTTCTCTTTTTAGTTTCAATGGTAAAAGTAGATTTGTAGTATATCTTAGATCTGTTTACATTCTGCTAGATATTTGGATCTCTTCTATAATATTTGTTTCAAAGGTTTCTCGTAAATCTTGCAATCTGTATATTTGTATACTTTGTATATAAAGAACGTAAATTTATATACAGTAGAGAATTAGTTAGTTATTTTATTTTATAGTTTAGATTGGATCCCTTTATCGGCCAAATTGACCAACGGAGCCATAAAACCCATCAAGGTGAGTCATCCCAAATGACTTAGGTTATTTAGACAACTTCGGACCAGGATTTCCCTCATAGTTGATGGTGTGTTCACATATGCCCGTCAACAAATGGCGCTAGAAGGAGGGCCAAGGTAAATTTAATGATTAAATGTTTCACCCCTCAGTCTGTCATAATTCTAGATTTATAAACAAAGTGAAAGTATTAAGGCAATTGAAGAGGAATGGCTTGAGAATACCATTGTTAATTATCATAGCTCAAGAGAATATTTTCATGTGCTCGTTTCTAATTCATTTTACTCTTTATATCCCGATCTCTTCTTAGATTCTGTTGTGCATGATACTTTACCCACGGTATCTTACTCTTTGCCATCACAATCTGATCTTTTTAATATGCCAAGATTTGGTGAAATTAATTTCGAACATAACATTTATGAAGTCGGATTTGACGCTCTTTCACTTTCATCACTCGCATGGGAAAAATATATGTTGCAAGATGATTCTACGCGATTTATTTTTGAAAAAGACAATGCACTCATTCTTATGGAGATAAAAGATTATGCATTGCATATTCATTCTTTGATCAGTTCAAATTTTAATGATTATGCTTTGCATTTTGAAACGATCCTTCTCATCAAAGGAAGTGTTCAAACCAGTAATCTAATTGTTATCATGAATCCTCTTATGATGTGTTCCCCATTGACAGATCTAGTTCGTCGAAGTCATAGTTTGCATTCTAATTTTTATGACAGGATCTTAGAATGGATTGAGGATTGAGGATTCATATCTAAAAAATCTTCATAATAAAGGTAAAGTTATGCTTGCTTTGTTTTTAAATGAATATCTAGGAGGTTAGCATGACATGATGTTTTTAGATCCTCCATGTGAAGAAATTGATGAACACTTGGAGAATTGTTAGGAGGATGGGGCACTTCGGCCTTGGTCGATGGTTATGTCAGGTCCCCATAATATTGACAAGTTTTCCAAACTCACTTACATTCTTCCATGCCATTATGACCCTTACTATGACAGAATTGTTGATTGGTTGGAGGGTTCATATATGGAAAAGTTTCAAAAGAATGTTAAGGTCATGCTTTCTTTGTTTTTAAATGAGTATATAGGAGGTAAGCATGACATATTTCTTTTGTATCTGCAGATACTACATTATTTTATTATGATCTTCGACTTTCTATGCCTTGCAAGATTGAAGATGCTCTTGTGGCTGCACTAGAAATATGATTTTACTTAGTGTTTTGATCTATGTAGAAGTTAGAGTAGGTGTATGAATAGAGTCCTTTTGGGTTTTTCTTTCCTTTTCATTTTTTCCTTTGAATAATGAAATTATGAAGGCACGTGGGTATGCAAAGAGAACCATCGTCTGAATGTTGTCAGGGAAGTTTTCTTTCAATTCCTTTCTTTTTCCGTTTCACAGTTGTCTTGATTAAATGTTTCTTTTTCAAAACTTGGCAGCATGATGCAATGATTTTAGATATTATGAAGCATTAATAAAGATATTAGGGATTTTTATCTCTAATTCACATTAGTTTTACCCTGACAACCATAGCTTACCACTGCACGTAATTGCACTCATCTTGGTTAAGGATTTTTCTGTGACTTTGAATAATAAGCTTGGTCAAAATGACATCTCATGCATCACTATCTTAAGAAAAGAACCTGCCTATATGCAAAACTCTGAACATTATAGTTCTTCCTTTTGATCCTCATTCTCAATGACAGGTTGGCCTGGTTTTATTTTCGGTCAAATTATTTTTATGTTGAAGTTTGCTTTCTGTTGTTTTGATTGGCTCTTTTGACTTCTGATGTTGAATTTCTTCAATAAAATCTCATTTGGTTCATTTTTTGTGCGTTGCTTTCTTTTATACCTTTGATTGAATCTCTTCCTTTGTTTTGTATATCCATCTTTCTAATTCATTACTCTGTTGTTAAAAAATAATCATCACGAAGGAATCTAGTTTTAAAAGTCTGCATTGTCTGTTGATTTCCAAGCCACCAGTGAGAGTTCAAATCTAGTCTTGAAACAAGAAATTATACCTTATCCCTAATGGTTAAATTTTAAATACGGTTGCTTCTATTTTCCTTTCCCTTTTCCTTGCAAAGGATTGTTTCAGAAAATTGGTTTAACCCTTAACAATCATGAAGATCTCAAGACTTCTTACGCCATCCCACGTTCCTAAGGAAATTTTCGGATCTGGTTCCCCATCTTTTAGACAATCTCTTGTTGGGAGATTAAATTCAATACCATGATTGGATCACCTATGTTTTCAAAATAAATTGTACAAGTTTCTAGCTGAGGGTTGGAAGGTCTCATCACGAGCTGGTCCATTATGGCCATGGAGAATCCATAGAAGTGACATTACCATTTCGGGTTACCAAGCCAGGGTAGTAGCCTTCATTTTTCTAAACTAAAGGAAAAGAGGTCTCATCACGAGTCGACTTGCTCACTTTCTTGAACCTCTGTGGATGACACTGTTGTTAACTGGTCACCAAGCCAGAGCTGTGACCTTCAGCTAGTTCCTAAATTGCCAAAAGAATCAAAATCAATAACTACAAGATTGATCTACCATGTGTTCTTAACTATTAGATGGGATAAAAGCATCCAGATAGGTCAAAAGGTAACCATGTCGAGGCTATGAATGCCTGCTGGCAGTAGTGGCCATGCCTGTGGTATCAAAGTCCTACTCAAAAAATTTCATGACTCGTGGGGAAAACCATCTTTCAGATCTCAATCCTTAAAATAATTTTGTCCCTCAGTTTGTGAATCAAGGCAACACCAGTTTATCATACGCCAACAGGGCTAATATCATTACTATACAGAACAAATGAGAAACTATCAAAAGGAACGTGGATACATGACATGTCAATGCCTTTAGTCTTCATGATGTGATGTTTAGAACCAGAGAAGATATACATGCTTCTCCCAATGAGTCGCCATTTGTTGGATGCCCAACTAGCACCTTGCTTTTCATTGTCATTTGACATACAAGATATCTTATATATTCATTGCCTGGTATGTATATACATCATATTGACTGATGTTTTCTTTTACAAAGGTGTGTTTTTTTATGTCAATCAGTCTTGCTTGAATTCTTATCATTTTCATGAGAGTATGTTTGTGTGATTTATTGATTGTTTTCCCTCATTAATTTCATGACTGCAAAGCATGAAATTGAAGCTTTTTTTCATGCAAATCATTGATCAGACTCATGTGACAGTATCCATTTGCATGGATTAAAGATTATCATTTGTTTGATTTAACTAATCTAATGTATGTGTAGAAGGTCTTTGAACTATGTTTTTAATGAAGGGTCAACAACCTAAGTATGATTCCCTTCTTAGAAACTAAACTCGATTTGAGATGTGTAAGTTTGATTTAAACAAATTTATGAGCTAAGTCTCGACATAACCTTTTAGCACTTACCATTGTCATATCACAACATGATGTTTAGTAATTCTTACTTACCCTCGCCCGACCTTTCGGCTATCAAATGAATCATTACTATGTGTTGTGTTAATGTCCTCGAAATCGAGTCAGTGGTTCATGGAAGGCCGCGAGGGTTACATGGGTTTCTTAGTTTCCAACCTCTCTATCCTCTGGTCTCCATGAGGTAATCAGGATTTAGAGTGCATCCTCAAACTCTCAAGTGTTTGTTTATCATTAGGTATGTTCGTTCGGCCTCCTTCCTTGCTTATGGGCTTGGTCTGTTGCATTTACAGTATTCTCCCCTTGATGAAAACTTCTTCTATGTCTTATGTTTTACCTCTCTTAAGCTTGTGGCCCCTACTATAAGGGCGGAAACGAACGGCCCTCAAGCTTTACTTACTCGTAATGGCATAACAAACATATTTTTGCGGGATGGATGATGGGAAAATCGTGAAGGTTTTGACAAAATTGTTAAAAACCCATCTCCAAAACGAGGTCATTTACTGTCTATGCGGGAAGTTTCTTCAGAAAAACAGTGATTTCAGAGATATGCCCCATTTTATAGAGAGCAATTTCTCAGAAATTCTGTTGAGGTAAAGGTTCTGTAGAATTTTGTAATCTTTCACCTTTTTCTCAGAGATTGAAACTAGTTCTCAGTTGTCTAGGATAATTCTGAGGTGGATTCCAATAATAAAAGGGCAAGACACATTCTTTCCAGAATTATTAGAGTTGCCACAAACAAAGAGATAATCGAAAGTTGAGGTCTGAAATGCAACAAAGTGTGTCTCGGGAAAATAAAAAAAACCCAAGAAATCAGGAGACATTATTATTTAAAAAATCAACAAATGTCAATGCTATTATTGGGTTAGAAATGCACAAATCTTCATTTTCGAATGTTTAAATTGGGTAACTAAATCTATGGTTTTATTTTTGTTTTATTTGTTTTATTAAGCATTAGTTGTTTGCATTGTTTTTAGACCAACTACATAATCAAAGATTTTGTAGCTTGTCTTAATTTAGCTAATCTGATTTTAATTAGATTTTAATTTTTATTTTCAGGGCTCAAAAGGAACGGCTATATGACCTGTGCAATGATTGGTTAATGAAGATCGTGAAGTATTTTGTTTAGAAGTAGGATCTATCTCAAAACAATTTACGATATATTTTGATTGTTATAACAAACTTTGTATAAGTTGTTATAAACTTAGATTAGGATTTGGTTTTAAAACTCTCTATTTTTTTAAGATTTACCTCTATCCCGTGGATATGAGAGTTGGTCACTGAAATGTTTAAATACTCAGTTTACTTTGATATCAAAGATGGTGAAAATTCTGTGAGATGGACTACTAAATATTTTTTGAGGAATATAGAATTATGTTTTACTTAAGGCCTTCGTCCTGTAAGTCAAAGAATGTTGTTTACATTATGATATGTTGAGTTGTGGTTCATATTCTTCAAGTAATTGATTATGAATTGATTAAAAATAGATTTAGTCTATTTTGTCAATACATGATTAATTGTTATCATCTATACATTAATTCTTTCAATATTTAATAGTCCACGATCCCAAATTGTATAGTTTCAGGTGATTGTATTATCTTGATGCAAATCTTGAACTGTATTGAATTTGTTCATATACTTTGAGTTTGCAGAGATCTATTTGTAAAATAGAAATTTATTTCTTATTGTAAATGGTCACTTATATCTTCACCTAAGATCAACTGTACAAAAGTTGTCCTTTCTGTATTATGAATGAGATATGAATTGTCAAGTGAAGTGGCTTTCTCCTGGCATTTTCACAGTCTTAGAATTATACAATTGTCTGCTATATATTTATCTTAACAGGCAGGTTGCAGGAGCAGTTTAATATAAGGAGGCACAACCACATTTTCTCTTTTAATACTGGCCAATTTTAGGTTAGTAGTTTTTCTTCTTTTATTATTTAATTTATATTTTCTTTGTGAAAGTATATTCACTTTTAAACTTAAATATTTTGCTTATTTAAGTCAGAACATTATCATTTACTTTCACTCTTTTCTTCTCTTTTTAGTTTCAAAGGTAAAAGTAGATTTGTAGTATATCTTAGATCAGTTTACATTCTGCCAAAGATTTGGATCTCTTGTATAATCGTTGTTTCAAAGGTTTCTTGTAAATATTGCAATCTATATATTTGTATACTTTGTATATAAAGAACATTGGATAATTAGTTCGTTATTTTATTTTATAGTTTAGATTAGATCCCTTTATCGGCCAATGGAGCCGTAAAACCCGTCAAGGTGAGTCATCCCAAACGACTTAGGTTATTTAGACAACTTCAGACCGGGTTGTCCCTCACAGTTGACGGTGTGTTCACATATGCTTGTCAACAGTACTCGACATCACACACATATCTTGTAACAAGCCAAATAACTAATAATTTGGTCGAATGTGTTCAAATTTAACACAATTCAAAAATACACTTTCTTCATTATCCTTTTTTTTTGTTCTTCACATACCAAGCACTGTCCATTTTGTTTCCCCCTTAACAGATTTCCATTCTCTACCATTCTTCTCAATTTTTTAAAGGTCAACCAAAAAACCTTAAATAAAAGTGTTAGTATTTACTGTCTAACAATCTTAGAAACATCAATTACTTTTAGAGACTACGATCACAAATCTTGATACACAAATATTCATAAATAACCTCCCTAATACCATTTCCCTCGACGAGAATATAATTTATTTTATAATTTATTATTTTAATATTAAAACACATTAAAATTAAAATCTATAAACAAACAAAATGAACAAAGTCATTTTAAT
>SNQJ01S0111129.1:0-27225 GCA_010110895.2 Picea sitchensis | reverse complement strand
GAAATAACACCAATCTAAATTCTTCTTATTTTTATATCTATAAGTGTTGAGAGGGCTTAAATACCTCGAAGTACAAATATTTTCTAAATTTTCACTTTAAAAAAAGTTTGCATTTCCAAATATTTGATTCTTATTAATATATTAAGATGAATCAAAACTAATCTTATACTTGGTGATTTCAAATGAAGTTGTCACACCCCATATATAAAAGTGATAAGGTAGGTTAGACATATTCCAGATGCAAGCCCATTATGACCTCTCCTTAATCACCTATGTAACCATACACCAACCACTAAAGGTTTATATTCATAACTCACCATGACCACAAGATGTTTCTTTTTTCCAAAAGAAAATTTGCTCAAAATTATATTAAAGATATAATTTTGTTTACATACTGACCATACATAGGATTCCAAAATTCCTTTACATCCAGAGTACATAATTAAAGGCCTATTCAAGGTGCCTCATACTCCCTTCAAGCAAAAAAACAAAAAAACCTACAGTTCACTGGAATGAAATGAAAGATTCAAAATTTCCATTCCAAAAGGACTTAACTGTTTATCCCCTTCGATGTTTCTACTAAAATAAAGATTCAGAAAAAGTCATAAAACCATTTCATGGCAGAGAAGTTTAGAATATATCCAAATGCTTAGTTTCACCCCCTCCTCTAGGTTCCCACTATTAAAAAGTTAACCTTCCAGCAGGTGACAGTAGTGCTTCTTTGGAAAGCGTATCTGCCTCCTTATTAAACTCCCTGAAAATATGATGGAAAGTAAGGGCCTGGAATTTTTTACATAAAAACTTTGTGCGTTTTTTCCATCCTTCAATAGCTACTATATCCAAATTGCCCTTTTCATTTAGCCATTCAATAATGACTTTTGAATCGCCAAAAGCTTGCATCCGTTGAATACCTAGGAAATTTGCTAGAAACAATGATGCCCAGATTCCTAATAATTCAACCTTGGAATTTGTACCTCCACCACAATTAAAAAACCACCTATAGATCAAAATATCAAAAAATTTAGTTACTCCTCCGGCCCCACATGATGACCGTTCACTTCTTGTAGCCCCATCGAAGAAAGCAATGGTTGTTCCTTCTTCATGAAGTATAAAGCATTCCTTAACAACTAAATTAGGGACAATATTACTTCTAGGTCTAAATAGTCCCATTGCCTTATGCATTACTGAAAAAACCAAAGGCCTCTTGTTTTCAAAGATGCCCTTATTCCTTTTGATCCACAAAAACCAACAGGTTAAGGCCACCACCTCTGAAGGAATAGTTTTATCAATGATCCAATTATAATAAGCATCAGTTATATCCTGGCCCGACCATATTCGCTTTAACAAAACCCATAATTTTTTGGTAAAAACACAGCTAATGAAGAGATGATCAATGCTTTCTGCGTGATTCTTACAAAAAATCCATAAACCAGGCCCTTCAATGCCTCTTCTTTGAAGTCCATCCCACGTTAGAATCTTTCGGGAAATAGTCAGCCATGAAAAGAGTTTGATTTTAAGTTGAATCTGCCAACTCCAAATATTTTGTATCCATTTGGAAGAAAATTTAAAATTTTGAGTAGTAACAATGGCTAGGTAAATATTCTTTACAGTAACTTGTCCAGAGGAATCCCCCCCTTCCCACAATAGTTTATCATTTTCCTCACCAAGGTAGATTCCTGCTGCAGAAAGACCTTGTATAAAGAGGTTCCATTCTGCTGCAAGAGAGCCTCTTAAGCCCAAAGTATTGTTGTTGAACCAAGGATCAGAAAAATCACTTGACAGTTGAGGGTTCCACGCATTGACCAACACCTTAATCTCCTTTATAGAGAGATGATTAAGCAGAGCCTGAGATAATAAGGATTTTTCCCCCATACCCAGGATCATATCTATGCCTATACGAATCTGATTTCCCGACCCAGGTAGCCAAACTTGCCAATGAAGTAACAAATGGATAAATTTCAGCAAGTTCCTCCAGATTCTTGATGCAGAAGAAGCTTCGAAGATGGTCGATCTAAACCATTGGATCACATCGGAATGTCTTAAATACTTGTCCATTACTATGTTATGCCATAACCCTCTGCCAAAGAGAGTGTTCCAAAGAGTGTTGGCTAACAAAGCTAAATTGAAATGCTCTAGATTTCTAAGACCCCAACCCCCACAAGACTTTGGTCTCAACAAAACCTCCCAACTGCATAAGTGGAAATGACAAGTTGTATTATTACCATTCCATAAGAAATTGAAGCAAATTTTCCGAATCTGGTTGATTATAAATTTTGGAACTAACTCCACTGCCATCCAATATATAGATTGGCTTTCGAGAACCATCTTGAGTAGAATGAGCCTCCCACCCAGTGAGAGCCATTTATAACACCACAAACCAATATTTTTTTCAATCTTGTTCACAAGCCACATCCAATCCACCACCCTTTGAGATCCAGTTTTCAGAAAGAAACCCAAATATTTAAACCCTAAGTTCAGGGCTATGAATGGAAAAGCAAGTAAATTTCTGAAAGGAACTAGTTATGTTTCACTCAGACCTTCAAAGTGGATTGTAGTCTTAGAAGAATTTACCTATAACCCAGTAGCTTTGCAGAAAAGGATAATGCAATCTAGAATTTCCTTCCATTCATTAATACCCGCATTGGACATAATCGAAACGTCATCAACAAAAAGGAGGTGCAGGATGTTCACCAAACTTGAAACTTTAACACCCGAAATTTTATTATCCACTTTTCCTTTTGTTAATAATAAGCTGAGGGCTTGCATAATTAGGATAAAAAATAAAGGAGACAAGGGGCAACCCTGCTTTAGGCCCCTTCCACTTTTGAAGAAATCCGAGGCCTCGCCATTGATGATAACAACAAAAGTAAAAGAGATAACACAACTCATTATCCACCTGGTCATAGGAATATCAAAGCCTATCTGAAGGAGAACTAGATGTAGAAAATCCCAATCCACACTGTCATATGCCCTTCATAAATCCACTTTGAGAAGCAAAGATTTCCCGTTTTTCCTCTTAGAAATACTATGTAAACACTCAAAAGTAGTGCCAATAGCATCCTGGATCCTGCGACCTTCTATAAACCCAAACCGTTCTTTAGAAAAATGACTAGACATGATAGGCTTGATTCTATTTGAAATAATTTTGGAGATCAACTTATAGCACAATTTGCAGAGGGAAATCGACCTAAAATCTCCAAATGAAGAAGGGTTATTCTCTTTCGGAATCAACGTTAAAAAAGTAGAATTTAAGCATCCAGGGATTTTACCATAAATTCTTGATTCCTCCACCATCTACACTAAATCTTCACTGACCAAATCAAAGAAAGAGATGAAAAATTCCACTGTCCAACCATTAGGGCCTAGACTTTTGTCCCTCTTAAAATGATCGAGAACCTTTTTAATTTCCTCTGATTTTACAGGTTTATGAAAAGCAATTAAATCCTCATCTTGTATCATCTTCTTAAAAAGATTCAAAACCTCCAATTTTTCCATAATATAGGGTTCAATCCGAGTTTTGTAGAATTCCTTAAAAAAATGAGTCGCTGCCTTTTTCAAACCTGCTTGACCCCTGCATTGCTCACCAAACTCCTGAGTTATTTCCCGGATAGTTTTTTGTATGCGCCTCTGACTAGAAAAATTATGAAAAAAATTTGTGTTGGAGTCACCGCTTTCAATCCACGCCGCTCAGCTTTTTTGACGCCACTTTTCCTCATTATAAATTAAGATCTGGTTTCTTTCTTTTTCCAAGATTCCCAACAACACTTCCTTTTCATTCATTGAATTGCTTCCATCTAAACTTAAGTAAGCATCTTTGATTTGTGTTTCCAAATTTATCAAGCTTCTCTTTAACAAATCTTCCTTCTTTTTCGACCACAGTTTTGTGTGCTATTTTAAATCTCTCAGCTTCCAAACAAGTCTACGCTGAGATCCTTCTTCTGATAAATACTTTTTATCCCGCCAGACTGAAGAAACTAAGCACTTGAACTCATTATCCTTGGACCAAACCGGATTGAACTTAAACGGATAGATCTTATTTACAGGGGCAGTATCCATTTGAAAAACAATAGGAGCATGGTCCGATATAAACGGAAATTCTACCCACGAACGATAATAATCTCGGGAGATTATTAAGTTTTATGCAATAATACACCTGTCCAATCTTTTCGAAATAGCCTGAGATCCCTGACGACCATTGCGCCAGGTAGGCACCATCTTGTCTGGTCGAATATCCACCAGGTTCTTTGAATTGAAGATAGATTTTAGTTGATCTGCCATGGAAACTGAGAAGTTAGTACTTCCCCACACTTCCTCAGCTGAAAGTGTAGTGTTCAGATCCCCCGCAATTATCAAATTTTCAGCCAAGAGTAAACCGCTATTCGCCAAAGTCTCCCAATTTTTTTTTTTATTCATACACGAGCCATAAACATTTAGTAAAGAGATAGAACACAGAGTTGATGTAATCCGACCAGATAAGAAAATACCCCCACAGGATAAAGAAGGCGAAAGAGAAAAATAATCCGTATCCTTATACTAAAATCCCCCTGGAAGTACCAAAGGAGCTTACAGCACTAGAAACCCAACTTGGGCGAAAAATCTGAACAAAATTCCTAGCTTTTTGATCATCCACAAGAGTCTCCTGCAAAAAAATGATATCAGGATGCAGACGATCCAACACCCTGCGAAATGTGGCGGCTTTAAGGGAGCCCCCTATCCCTCGAATGTTTAGGGATAATAAAATCATTATTTTGACCTTGCTAGGGCCTTCAGCGCTCTAAGTGCCCCACTATCCACAGTGGCTGATTCCTTCACCTCAGAATTCGAAATACCCCCAATCCCCTTTTTCCGTGAGCTTCTGGTTTTAATGGGCGAGACCTCTATACCCAACCCCCTAGACCAAAAAAATTCCTTGTCCTTGCTTATATTGGTATTCTTCAAAGACGAAGCACATTCCCCATCCAAAGCCTCATTTAAAACCACTTTCCCAAAAAACACTGGAAGGGGGACCGAAGTATTAATACCCCGTCCAGTGGGAATGAGACTGTCAAAAACTTCGAGTAGAGCTTCATCATCAAGTTCTGGTTCACGACAACGCTGCAGACTTAAATCAATACCTATCTTTAAAGGAGACCCACCACCAATCGGTGAGGAAGGGAGTTCTTTAAGAACAGGATCACCAATAATACCCGTGCCAACATTTGGGGTGCTACTGTCAATACCAGGCAAAACCATAGAGTTGACTTTATCACTAATGCTCAATCCCGGGTCAACAATAATAGAATTTTGACTAGATTCAAAACCTAAAGTCACTGTGCCATCTTTAGAGACCGCTTCAGCCTCCGAGAGGGAGTCCAAAATAGGAGCAGAATCCACAAAATCTTTTTCCCACAGAGTAAGAGAATTAAACAGAGATGGGCAAAAATATTGTAACTTACCCGATAGTTTCTCCATTGGCAGATCCTGGGCCCTTGTAACAGACCTGTAGTTGGGATCGAACTTACCAAAAAGTTCGACATCTGGAGTATGGTGCAACCCTTCTCACTCCTCGGAGAATGGTTGCTCTCACCAGGACCTTCTTCTTCTTCACTGGCCCGAAGAGCTGAAATTGCTCTTCAACTCCCTTATCAGAAGTTCTCGCACCCACAGAATGGTCTCCAATGATCTCCCTTGTCGTATCGGGAAATCGGAACTCGCGCAGTAGCGAGTCCTGAACTCGGCAACACAATCCCCGAGTCCCGATATCCCGATGCCACCTGTCCTTTCCCTCTGACATCGGTGGTCCCCGCTCCAAATGGAAATCGGGATATCGTGATTCGAAAATTCGCGACTCCTGTTGCACTGTTTCACTGGACCTCCCAAGTCCCGAACCCCGATATGCGATGCCACCTGTCAATACCGCATGCTATCACTATGGGGCCCGTCGCGACTCGAAGTTTCGCTATTTCTCCATGGTCCTTTCGACACCGCAAACGTCGAAGTGTCGAATCCCGACTTCCCGGGATCTCGTGCCACTTGTCCCCCTCACGATCAACGGCTCCGATTAAATCGGGAAATCGCTAATCGCGATTTCAACAACTATGAAACTCTTGCCTCCGGGAAACCCGATATGCCGAATCTCGATGGATCTTGGCTCTTCCTGGGCCTAAGGGTTAATCCCTCGCCACTTCTCTCCGATCGGACGGTCAACAGGATTTCGCGAATCTATTCTGCGAACCCTGGCCGTTGGTTCTCCTCCTTGAGGATTTCTCCCGCTCCGAAGCTTCTTCCGGCTCGAATCTTCTCCTGGGTCCTTCTCCCAGGAATCACGAAGGAACTATCCTTCCTGAGATCATCCTCACTTCACAATTATTTATGAGAACTTGTTGCACGCACTCCTTACGGCAAAGCTCCAAATTCGGCTAAGTATTGGAACTCTTTAATCCTGCGCACTCCTACAACAGAAATCTCAATTCCCTTTGCTCAGAATCACAACCTTGAGTCTTCGTCTAGCCTGCGCACGCCTTGCACGGCTCCGGTATCGACCTACACCTCTGAGATGAATGGAACCAAAATCTATCTCCAAGCAAACCCTGCAGTCACGCACTCCTTGCGGACAAATTCAACTGCACTCCCTGCAGGAATTCTCTGGCTCACTTAGAGAAACAATTGAAACTCATTCACTCATCCTCTCAGATTTCAAATCAACCATGAAATCACATACACGGCATATAAAATCAAATGCATAACATGAAGCAAATACTTATGAGCATAACATCAACACACAGAGAAATAACACATAACCATGGAATTGAATCAAAGCTTTATCCTATTAATTCAATCTCTGTACATGGGTGTTCTTCATACAATTCTCTGCTTGCTCTCCTGCTCTCCTGTTCAATAATCCTACAATGATACAAAGGAGGGTGTCTATATCCGTTCTCCCTCTCGAACTCCTAAACTATCAAATCTATAATTAAATTTCCTATCTAACAGCATTAAGTCTATTAAATGCCTCAGCTACCTAAGGACGAGAGCTTATCCGCTCAAGGTCCATTACAATATACAAGGTGTGCTTCATTAACTCTTCACATTAATGTTTGGTGCAACCACATCAAGGTGAAATTCAAAAATAAGTTTGTTGGCTTGTCCAGCTGTTCTCTGCTCTCGCGTTGGCTCGCTTGACATGAGTGATGCTCCTGCATCATACTCCCTGGCTTGAAAAATTTCATGGGCTCCTGTCCATGAGCTCTTGCACGGTCTGTCCATGTTTTTGTATGACTGCTTCGGTCTCCCAGCTGGCGTCCTCCACTAGGTGGTTCTTCCATTTCACCAGGTACTCAAAGTACTGCTTCCGCCTGGTCTTCTTTCCCACTCACTTATCCAGTATGCACTCCATCTGCGACGTCTCTGCTACCGGCATCTGCTTCTGCCACTGGATTACTAGTTCCTCAATTCTGGTCTCTGTTTCTCCAGCCCTATATGGGTATAAATACGAAACATTAAAAATC
This sequence comes from Picea sitchensis, assembly GCA_010110895.2. Taxonomy (NCBI): domain Eukaryota; kingdom Viridiplantae; phylum Streptophyta; class Pinopsida; order Pinales; family Pinaceae; genus Picea; species Picea sitchensis. The sequence goes on along the minus strand of SNQJ01S0111129.1, from coordinate 19,738 downwards.
GGAGATATCCCGATGCCATCTGGCACTCAATTTCATATGCATTCTCCCCGAATTTCTTCAGGACTTTGCATGGTCCAATTTTCTTCATTTTGAGCTTGTTATATGTTCCCCTTGGGAACCTCTCTTTCCTCAGATGTGCCAGAACAAGATCGCCAACTTCGAACTGAAGTTGTCTCCGATGCTGATCTGCTCTGCGCTTATACTCCTGATTTGCATCCATCAGTCGCTACTTCACTTTCGTGTGAAGTTCCTCCATCGCCTCAGCGAATTCTTCTGCGCTCGCGCTGCTAGTCACAGTCTGTTCTGACTCCCTGAGTTCAGAAACTCCCCTCGGTTGTGTTCCATACACAATCTGAAATGGACTCTTGCCTGTACTCCAATTCACCGAATCGTTGTATGCAAACTCTGCCTGTGATAATATGTTGTCCCAGCTGCTATGGTGCTCTGTCACCAAGCTCCTCAGCAAGTCTCCAAGACTTTTGTTGACCACCTCGATCTGTCCATCTGTCTACGGATGGTAAGCTGAACTAAAAGCTAAATTAGTCCCTAGCTTCTTCCATAGCATCCTCCAAAAATGACCTATGAATTTCGTATCCCTGTCCGAGACTATGCTTCTCGGCAATCCATGCAGTCTAACAACCTCTTTGAAAAATAATTTTGCGATGTGGGTCGCATCGCTGGTCTTCTGGCATGGTATAAAATGTGCCATCTTCGAAAACCTATCCACCACCACAAAGATGGAATCAACCCCTCTCTGCGTCCTCGACAAACCCAATACAAAATCCATGCTTATCGCCTCCTACGGTCTCTCGGGTATGGGAAATGGCTGATAAAAACCTGTGTTCTGCTTTTGGCCCTTCAAATGTTGATAAACTCGACACCTGTCAACAAATCGTTTGACATCGGCTCGCATGCCCGGCCAAAAATACGATTCGCTCAGCTTCGCGAATGTTTTGTCATGACCAAAATGACCTGGTAATCTACCACTGTGCTTTTCCTTCACTAAATTCTCCCTCGTGGAGCAATTCAGAATGCACAGTTGATTGCCTCTGAACAACAATCCATCCTGGATCATATAGTCTAACCACGGGCTCCGGTCCCTAAGAACTGGATTCTCAGCTGCCTCATATGCTTCCCCGAAATCTTCATCTCCTGCATACATGTCCTTCAGGTTTTCAAAACCCAATGTCTTGACTCTAAACTCCTGCAGCAACAAACATTTCCTGCTCAAAGCATCAACCACTTTGTTAGCAGTTCCTGAAATGTGTTTGATCACAAATGTGAAATTATGCATGTACTCTACCCATTTTGCATGCTTCTGATTCAACTTTTCCTGTTGACTCACAAACTACAATGCATGATTATCGCTGTACAATACAAATTCCTTGGGTATCAAGTAATGCCTCCACTTCTTTAATGCCTGTATGATGGCATAAAACTCTTTATCATATGTGGAGTATTTTAGCTTTGCTTCATCCAGCTTCTCGCCGAAATATGCAACAGGTATGTCATCCTGACTCAAGACCCCTCCGACGGCATATCCGCTTGCATCACATTTCACCTGAAATGTTTTCTGAAAGTCTGGCAACACTAGCACTGGTTGCTCTGTGATCTTTCGCTTCAACAGGTTGAAGCTCTTCTCAGCCTCTGTTGTCCAATGAAAAACTTTATGCTGCTTTTTCACGGTGTCCATCATTGCTGCGCTAATTCCACTGAAATTCCTAATGAATTTTCGGTAGAAACTAGCTAGTCCATGGAAACTCCTCACCTCGAAAACATTTCGGGGTGATGGCCAATTCTTAATCACTTCCACTTTTTCAGGGTCCATCTTCAATTCATTTGCCGATATGACAAAACCCAAATAAATGAGATCTGTCTTCATGAAGGAACACTTCTTCATGTTGATTAACAACTTCTCCTGCTGTAGTCTTCTCATCACAATGGCCAAATGCCTTAAATGCTCAGCCTTCGTCTTACTGAAGATCAGTATGTCATCCAGATATACGATAACGAATTTCCCGATGAATTCCCTCAGGACTTCATTCATCAGCCTCATGAATGTGCTCGACGCGTTTGTCAAACCAAACGGCATGACCAACCATTCATACAAACCTTCGTTTGTATTGAATGTTGTCTTCCATTCATCACCCTCTCTCATGCGAATCTGGTGATATCCGCTCTTCAAATCAATCTTTGAAAAGAAATTTTCCCCACTCAGGCAATCCATCAGATCGTCCATTCTTGGCAGTGGAAATCTGTACCTGATGGTGATTTTATTTATCACTTTGGAGTCTGTACACATCCTCCAGCCTCCATCTTTCTTCGGACTTAGTACTGTCGGAACAACACACAGACTCATGCTCTCTCTGACCAGTCCCTTGTCCAGCAGATCCTGTACCTGCCTTTTGACCTCCTCATTTTCTTGCGGCGTCAACCTATATGCAGCTTTATTCGACAAACTTGCTCCGAGTATGAGGTCTATGTGGTGACTCACACTCCTCATCGGTGGTAACGAACGAGGTAGTTCGTCCACGATGATATCAGCGAACTCTTCCAGCAGTTCCTGAATCTCTTCTGGCAAGTCGTCCACTCTTGTGCTAGTCAGGACAATTCTCGGTTTCCTGACCATAAAGAATTGTGGATCTTCCTTCTTCTCCATCTCTGTGAGAAGTTCCTTCCCACTCATGAGGAGTATGGTATTGCTTACTTCTGGCTTTACTTCCTTATCCTTTATCGGAAGCAATCTGTGTGTTCTCCCATCCTTTTTCAGGGTATATGTGTTCATCCTCCCATCATGAACAACATTTTTGTCATATTGCCATGGTCTACCCAGCAATACATGACAGACATCCATGGGAATGACATCACACAAAATCTTATCCTTATATTCACCCATTTTGAATTCAACCAAGCATTGTTTCTTAACACTTACCCGATGTCCTTTCTGCAGCCATGATACTTTATATGGACTCGGGTGCTTGGTCGTCTCCAGCTCCAGTTTTTCCACCATCTCGGCTGAAACAAGATTGTCAGTGCTTCCACTGTCCACGATGACCTTGCATTTCCAGCCCTTGGTTTTTCATGTGGTCCTGAACAGTCTGGTCCTCTGAGATGTGTCCTCCACCTCCTTCTCGGGTGTTAAGAGAACTTTGTGCACTGTCAGGGACTTCCCACTTCCGCTATCTTCACTCTCGACATCACGCCTCAACGCCTCTATGATGTGAGCTTCTCCTCCGGCTTGTTTTTTCTCTGGACACTCAAATGACTTGTGCCCATTCTTTCCACATGTAAAACATGTGATCACTCCTCCTCTTCCTCTGCCTCGACCTCTAGTATGAGGAAGAGTGTTCGCGTCAGCATAATCTCCACCCTGCTCTGTATGCGGTCTCCTCGGCTCAGCATGTTGCTGTCCTTGCTGCGAGGTTCCACCTCTGTCTATCTTACCCTGAGGTTTCTGGTATTTGTCTTGGGAAACTGCCTTGCCTCTGAGCTGACTTCTGCCTCGCCCTCGCTGACCTTGCTTGCGGCTCAGCTTTTCCTCGGCTTTCAGAGCCATCTGGTAAGCATCCTCCACCATTCGGATGGTTACCATGCTTAATTCATCCTAAATGTCATATCTAAGACCATTCAGGTATCTCACCACCTTTTCATCATCACTCTCCCGATGACCTGCTCTGATATTGAGCCTGTAAAATTCTTCGGTGTACTCCTTCACCGTCATCAACTTCTGTCTCAGGTTCTGCATCCGCCTGAACAAAGTGATCTGGTAATCCCTCGGGATGAATTTCGCTTTCATCTTCGCGATCATCCTGTCCCATCTTTTGATCTTTTGTTTTCCCTTGGAACGTCTGTCCGCTTGCAGCTCGTCCCACCATAAGGCTGCATGTCCCTTCAACCGGGTGACAGCATGTCTGACCTTCTTGTCCTCTTCGATCTCCTCATAATCGAAGTAGGTGTCAAGAGCTCGGATCCAATCCAACAACTCTTCTGCATCCAGACTTCCCTCGTAGACTAGAATGTCCATTTTCGCCTTTGCGCCCATCCTGGCGATGGCTTTAATCAATCGCTCGGTTGATGCGTCTTCTGCTGTGACTTCTTATGCATGCCCATCTTCCTCTTCTACTTCAGAATCGCTAAGATCCCCTGCGCCAACTCTGCGTCTTTGCGTTGTTTCCATCTCCTCGAGTCTCGCTCAGAGATCTCTCATTTGGCACTCCATCTCTGGATTTCCTGCTGACCTACCTCTTCTTCGTGCATCCCTGTCCTCTGGACCAGGTGATTGTATTTCTCTCCTCGGTGGCATGATTAATTCTCTTCTCTGCTACAGAAAGCAAAGATATTCCCGCTCTGATACCAAATGGTGCAACCCTTCTCACTCCTCGGAGAATGGTCGCTCTCACCAAGACCTTCTTCTTCTTCACTGGCCCGAAGAGCTAAAATTGCTCTTCAACTCCCTTATCGGAAGTTCTCGCACCCACATAATGGTCTCCAATGATCTCCCTTATCGTATCGGGAAATCAGACCTCACGCAGTAGCGAGTCCTGAACTCGGCAACACAATCCCCGAGTCCCGATATCCCGATGCCACCTGTCCTTTCCCTCTGACACCGGTGGTCCCCGCTCCAAATGGAAATCGGGATATCACGATTCGGAAATTCGCGACTCCTGTTGCACTGTTTCACTGGACCTCCCAAGTCCCGAACCCCGATATGCGATGCCACCTGTCAATACCACATGCTATCACTATGGGGCTCGTTGCGAATCGGAGTTTCGCTATTTCTCCGTGGTCCTTTCGACACCACAAACGCCGAAGTGTCGAATCCCGACTTCCCGGGATCTCGTGCCACCTGTCCCCCTCACGATCAACGACTCTGATTAAATCGGGAAATCGCTAATCGCGATTTCAACAACTATGAAACTCTTGCCTCCGGGAAACCCGATATGCCGAATCCTGATGGATCTTGGCTCTTCCTGGGCCTAAGGGTTAATCCCTCGCCACTTCTCTCCGATCGGACGGTCAGCGGGATTTCGCGAATCTATTCTGCGAACCCTGGCCGTTGGTTCTCCTCCTTGAGGATTTCTCCCGCTCCGAAGCTTCTTCCGGCTCGAATCTTCTCCTGGGTCCTTCTCCCAGGAATCACGAAGGAACTATCCTTCCTGAGCTCATCCTCGCTTCACAATTCTTTATGAGAACTTGTTGCACGCACTCCTTGCGGCAAAGCTCCAAATCCGGCTAAGTATTGGAACTCTTCAATCCTGCGCACTCCTGCAGCAGAAATCTCAATTCCCATTGCTCAGAATCGCAACCCTAAGTCTTCGTCCAACCTGCACACGCCTTGCACGGCTCCAGTATCGACTTGCGCCTCTGAGATGAATGGAACCAAAAGCGATCTCCAAGCAAACCCTGCAGTCACGCACTCCTTGCAGACAAATTCAACTGCACTCCCTGCAGGAATTCTCTGGCTCACTTAGAGAAACAATTGAAACTCATTCACTCATCCTCTCAGATTTCAAATCAACCATGAAATCACATACACGGCATATAAAAGCAAATGCATAACATGAAGCAAATACTTATGAGCATAACATCAACACACAGAGAAATAACACATAACCATGGAATTGAATCAAAGCTTTATCCTATTAATTCAATCTCTGTACATGGGTGTTCTTCATACAATTCTCTTCTTGCTCTCCTGCTCTCCTGTTCAATAATCCTACAATGATACAAAGGAGGGTGTCCATATCCGTTCTCCCTCTCGAACTCCTAAACTATCAAATCTATAATTAAATTTCCTATCTAACAACATTAAGTCTATTAAATGCCTCAGCTACCTAAGGACGAGAGCTTATCCGCTCAAGGTCCATTACAATATACAAGGTGCGCTTCATTAACTCTTCACATTAATGTTTGGCGCAACCACATCAAGGTGAAATTCAAAAAGAAGTTTGCTGGCTTGTCCAACTGTTCTCTGCTCTCGCGCTGGCTCGCTTGACGTGAGCAATGCTCCTGCATCAGAGTACAATCCGGTATATCCCAATTGTCCAATTCTTCGTCAATGTCTTCCACGACCTCCCATCCTTTACAGTCCCTATGCAAATGCCCCGTACTGTGGCAGTGACTGCACCTGAAGGGAATACCCAGGTAGTCTAAACGCTGCTTAACCTTCCTCTCCCTCCACACAATGTTCAGGGACTCATGTAGACCACCATGGATGTCTAGTTCCACCAAAACTTTGCCGACCTTTCTGTCTGGTGCTTTGAGGGCTGCATTATCTACAAAGATAAAAGTACCAAGGGAGTCTCTGATAGCCCTAAGAGTAGATTTGTTCCAGAAATGGAGAGGGAGCCCTGGTAAAAGTACCCAGAGGTGTCTCTTCGCAAAATACTCACTGTGTGGATTAAAAGCAACATGCCACCGCTTTATCATTAAGCTACTAGCCCCAAAAACCCACCGAGTCTCTAACAGAAGTTCAACATCCTCCGACGACCTACACTGAAAACCTAGCCAACCTTTCTCTAAGAAAAATACCCTCGGCGAGTAGCCGAGAATGGGTTGCTAGTTTTTATCCATTTAGGCCTGGAGCGGTTCTTGAGGTAAGTAGTGATAAGATACCCGACCGACAAGCCCACAAAGTGCCATGTTACAGGTTTCTATTAGACTAATATCTGAACCCAAAACTAACTCCCTCAACACCTTATTGGGTTTCCAAATCTTTCGTTTCTTACTAGTAGGAAATGAACTACAACGGACCGAATTCTGTGGTAAAGCCCTTCTAAAACCAGACAAAAGGGGTAGTAACACATCTGAAGGCAATGAGTTCGAGATATGAACAGTCGAAGCCTGAACAGAGGAATACAAAGATCTAGGAAGGAAAACAAGCTTCTCAGCTGATAATGTATATGAAATAATGCCATTAAGTTTAGACTCCTGTCTTAAAGGCTCACTGCAATGTGAAGTGATAGGGTTATTTAAAACATTACACTTCCAACCACCCGAATCATGGGAAACCATAATGGTAGCTGACAAAAATATAAAGGGGAAGCACAAAAAGACAATATAAAGCTGACACCTAGAAAACAATAGAGAAATCCATCTGATGGACCAGATTCCAAAGATGGAAAATAGATAAATAGGGGCCGCCAAACGATGAAAAAAAGGATAAACAACAGACAAGATCGATGACAGACCGTAAGTCGGGCTCGGGAAGAGTAAAAAAGAGCAGGGAAAACAGGGTCCCACAAATAGTAACTGGAAAGTTAGGAAACACTTAGACTACTAGTTAGCCCTAAAAAACAAGAAAAAAACCAGTTCCCACAAATAGTAACTAGTCAGTAAGGCTCCACTCGGACAGAGAAAGAAAACCAGAAAATAAGTAATAAAACCAAATCACCCCAGGGTTCTCAAAAGGATTGCTTCAAACTAGTTTTACCATTCCCAAAAATCCAGCTTGGCTTAGCTTTGGTTTTTCCATCCCACCTCTTCCACGTTACTCAAAACCTACTTTGTTCGACTCTGAAACTACTCCATTATATCACTTATTTTATTCTTGCTTTTGAGAATTTTATACTTACCAACCACAAGATGTTTCTTAAAGAGTCACAAGTCATTCGCACAAAATTAGTCACAAGTCACTCAAACAAAATAAGTCACCATAACAATAACAATAACAATAACAATAACATCTCCCCTTAAACTTTACTTGAGATATGAAGAATGAAAGGTGGAAAAATAAAATGACTTTTGAGACCATAGGTAGGTAAATAAAATTGTCTACAAATAATCACTCATCACTCATATATTTGAGTGCATACATATTGCATTCCAACATTTTTGTAACAATAACATCTCCCTATTATAAATGTTAGGAATACAAGTTTGAGCAATAATGACAATAATTTGACAACGCCAAAATTCAAGTGGGAAGACGCGGGGTTGTTTTTTTGAAAAAATGGTTGTTATTTTTAATATAATTTTGTTATTTAAAAAAATATGTTTTTTATTTTTATTTTAATTTTGTTGTATTTTAAAATTAGGTTTATATATATATATATATATATATATATATATATATATATATATATATATATATATATTTTTTTTTTTTTTGGTTATTTGTATTTTAATTAGGTTAAAAAATGTGTTTTTATTGATTATGATAAATATGTGTGTATTTTTTATACTATTATTATTATTATTTTTTAATATTTTTAGATGTGTTTAAATATATGTTTTATATTTTTTAAATTGTATGTTTTAGTTAAAAATAATTAAAATGATTTTGTTCATTTTGTTTGTTTATAGATTTTAATTTTAATGTGTTTTAACATTAAGATAAATATGTGTGTATTTTTTTATACTATTATTATTATTATTTTTTAATATTTTTTAAGATAATGTTTAAATATATGTTTTTTAATGTTGATTTTTTAAATTGTATGTTTTAGTTAAAAAAATAATTAAAATGATTTTGTTCATTTTGTTTGTTTATAGATTTTAATTTTAATGTGTTTTAACATTAAAATAATAAATTATAAAATAAATTATATTTTTGTTGAGGGAAATGGCATTAGGGAGGTTATTTATGAATATTTGTGTATCAAGATTTGTGATCGTAGTTTCTAAAAACAATTGATGTTTCTAATACTGTTAGCCAGTAAATACTAACACTTTTATTTAAGGTTTTTTGGTTGACTTTTAAAAAATTGAGAAGAATGGTAGAGAATGGAAATCTGTTAAGGGGGAAACAAAATGGACAGTGCTTGGTATGTGAAGAACAAAAAAAAAAGGATAATGAAGAAAGTGTATTTTTGAATTGTGCTAAATTTGAACACATTCGACCAAATTATTAGTCATTTGGATTGTTACAAGATATGTGTGTGATGTCGAGTACTGACAAGCATATGTGAACACATCATCAACTGTGAGGGACAGCCCGGTCTGAAGTTATCTAAATAACCTAAGTCATTTGGGATGAGTCACTCTGACGGGTTTTACGGCTCTGTTGGCCGATAAAGGGATCTAATCTAAACTATAAAATAAAATAACTAACTAATTATCCAATGTTCTTTATATACAAAGTATACAAATATATAGATTGCAAGATTTACAAGAAACCTTTGAAACAACGATTATACAAGAGATCCAAATCTCTGGCAGAATGTAAACTGATCTAAGATATACTACAAATCTACTTTTACCTTTGAAACTAAAAAGAGAAGAAAAGAGTGAAAGTAAATGATAATGTTTTGACTTAAATAAACAAAATATTTAAGTTTAAAAGTGAATATACTTTCACAAAGAAAATATAAATTAAATAATAAAAGAAGAAAAACTACTAACCTAAAATTGGCCAGTATTAAAAGAGAAACTGTGGTTGTGCCTCCTTATATTAAACTACTCCTGCAACCTGCCTGTTAAGAGAAATATATAACAGACAATTGTATAATTCTAAGACTGTGAAAATGCCAGGAGAAATCCACTTCACTTGACAATTCATATCTCATTCATAATACAGAAAGGACAACTTTTGTACAGATGATCTCAGGTGAAGATATAAGTGACTATTTACAATAAGAAATAAATTTCTATTGAACAAATAGATATGTGCAAACTCAAAGTATATGAACAAATTCAATACAGTTCAAGATTTGCATCAAGATAATACAATCACCTGAAACTATACAATTTGGGATCATGGACTATTAAAGATTGAAAGAATTAATGTATAGATGATAGCAATTAATCATGTATTGACAAAATAAACTAAATCTATTTTTAATCAATTCATAATCAATTACTTTGAAGAATATGAACCATAACTCAATATATCATAATGTAAACAACATTCTTTGACTTACAAGATGAAAGCCTTAAGTAAAACATAATTCTATATTCCTCAAAAAATATTCAGTAGTCCATCTCCCAGAATTTTCACCATCTTTGATATCAAAGTAAATTGAGTATTTAAACATTTCAGTGACCAACTCTCATATCCACGAGATAGAGGTAAATCTTCAAAAAATAGAGAGTGTTAAAACCAAATCCTAATCTAAGTTTATAACAATAATGTTTATAACAACTTATAAAAAGTTTGTTATAACAATCAAAATATATCGTAAATTGTTTTGAGATAGATCCTACTTCTAAACAAAATACTTCATGATCTTCATTAACCAATCAGTGCATAGGTCATATAGCCGTTCCTTTTGAGCCCTGAAAATAAAAATAAAAATCTAATTAAAATCAGATTAGCTAAATTAAGACAAGCTACAAAATCTTTGATTCTGTAGCTGGTCTAAAAACAATGCAAACAACTAATGCTTAATAAAACAAATAAAACAAAAATAAAACCATAGATTTAGTTACCCAATTTAAACATTTGAAAATGAAGATTTGTGCATTTCTAACCCAATAATAGCATTGACATTTGTTGATTTTTTAAATAATAATGTCCCCTGATTTCCTGGGTTTTTTATTTTCCCGAGACACACTTTGCTGCATTTCAGACCTCAACTTTCAATTATCTCTTTGTTTGTGGTGACTCTAATAATTCTGGAAAGAATGTGTCCTGCCCTTTTATTATTGAAATCGACCTTAAAATTATCCTAGACAACTGAGAACTAGTTTCAATCTCTGAGAAAAAGGTGAAAGATTACAAAATTCTACAGAACCTTTACCTCAACAGAATTTCTGAGAAATTGCTCTCTAGAAAATGGGGCATATCTCTAAAATCATTGTTTTTCTGAAGAAACTTCCCGCATAGACAGTAAATGACCTCGTTTTGGAGATGGGTTTTTAACAATTTTGTCAAAACCTTCACGGTTTTCCCAGCATCCATCCCGCAAAAATATGTTTGTTATGCCATTACGAGTAAGTAAAGCTTGAGGGCCATTCGTTTCCGCCCTTACAATAGGGTCCATAAGCTTAAGAGAGGTAAAATATAAGACATAGAAGAAGTTTTCATCATGGGGAGAATACTGTAAATGCAATAGACCAAGCCCATAAGCAAGGAAGGAGGCTGAACGAACATACCTAATGATAAACAAACACTTGAGAGTTTGAGGATGCACTCTAAATCCTGATTACCTCTTGGAGACCAGAGGACAGAGAGGTTGGAAACTAAGAAACCCATGTAACCCTCGCGGCTTGCCATGAACCACTGACCCGATTTCAAGGACATTAACACAACACAGAGTAATGATTCATTTGATAGCCGAAAGGTCGGGCGAGGGTAAGTAAGCATTACTAAACATCATGTTGTGATATGAAAATGGTAAGTGCTAAAAGGTTATGTCGAGACTGTTTAGAGAGGTATAGTTTTAAATGAACCCCATATCATTTATATCATTGATTTATCAATAGTTTTAAGCAAGGATTTAGTTTAGGCTCGACACTTAGCTCATAAATTTGTTTAAATCAAACTTACACATCTCAAATCGAGTTTAGTTTCTAAGAAGGGAATCATACTTAGGTTGTTGACCCTTCATTAAAAACATAGTTCAAAGACCTTCTACACATACATTGGATTAGTTAAAGAAAACAAATTATAATCTTTAATCCATGTAAAGGGATACTATCACACGAGTCTGATCAATGATTTGCATGAAAAGAAGCTTCAATTTCATGCTTTGCAGTCATGAAATTAATGAGGGAAAACAATCAATAAATCACACAAACATACTCTCATGAAAATGATAAGAATTCAAACAAGACTGATTGACATAAAACAACACACCTTTGTAAAAGAAAACGTCAATCAATCTGATGTATATACATACCAGGAAATGAATATATAAGATCTCTTGTATGTCAAATGACAATGAAAAACAAGGTGCTAGTTGGGCATCCAACAAATGGCGACTCATTAGGAGAAGCATTTATATCTTCTCTGGTTCTAAATATCACATCATGAAGACTAAAGGCATCAACATGTCATGTATCCACATTCCTTTTGATAGTTTCTCATTTGTTCTGTATAGTAATGATATTAATTATGTTGGCATATTGTAAACTGGTGTTGCCTTGATTCACAAACTGAGGGACAAAATTATTTTAAGGATTGAGATCTGAAAGATGGTTTTCCCCACGAGTCATGAGAATTTGTGAGTAGGACTTCGATACCATAGGCATGGCCACTGCTTCCAGCAGGCATTCATAGCCTCGACATGGTTACCTTTTAACCTATCTGGATGCTTTTATCCCATCTAATAGTTAAGAACACATGGTAGATCGATCCTGTAGTTATTGATTTTGATTCTTTTGACAATTTAGGAACTAGCTGAAGGTCACAACTCTGGCTTGGTGACCAGTTAACAACAATGTCATCCACAGAGGTTCAAGAAAGTGAGCAAGTCGACTCGTGATGAGACCTCTTGTCCTTCAATTTAGAAAGCTGAAGGCCACTACCCTGGCTTGGTAACCCAAAATGGTAATGTCACTTCTATGGATTCTCCATGGTCATAATGGACCAATTTGTGATGAGACCTTCAAACCCTCAGCTAGAAACTTGTACAATTTATTTTGAAAACATAGGTGATCCAATCATGGTATTGAATTTAATCTCCCAACAAGAGATTGTCTAAAAGATGGGGAACCGGATCTGAAAATTTCCTTAGGAATGTGGGATGGCGTAAGAAGTCTTGAGATCTTCATGATTGTCAAGGGTTAAACCAATTTTATGAAACAATCCTTTGCAAGGAAAAGGGAAAGGAAAATCGAAGCAACTAGATTTAAAATTTAATCATTAGGGATAAGGTATAATTTCTTGTTTCAAGACCAGATTTGAACTCTCACTGGTGGCTTGTTAAAATTTATTTTTTAACAACAGATCAATGAATTAGAAAGATGGATATACAAAACAAAGGAAGAGATTCAATCAAAGGTATAAAAGAAAGCAACGCACAAAAAATGAACCAATTGAGATTTATTGAAGAAATTTAACATCAGAAGTCAAAAGAGCCAATTAAAACAACAAAAAGAAAACTTCAACATAAAAATAATTTGACCGAAAATAAAACCAGGCCAACCTGTCATTGAGAATGAGGATCAAAAGGAAGAACTATAATGTTCAAAGTTTTGCATATAGGCAAGTTCTTTTCTTAAGATAGTGATGCATGAGATGTCATTTTGACCAAGCTTATTATTCAAAATCACAGAAAAATCCTTAACCAAGATGAGTGCAATTACGTGCAGTGGTAAGCTATGGTTGTCAGGGTAAAACTAATGTGAATTAAATATAAAATCCCTAATATCTTTATTAATGCTTCATAATATCTAAAATCATTGCATCACGTTGACAAGTTTTGAAAAAGAAACATTTAATCAAGACAACTGCGAAATGGAAAAAGAAAGGAATTGAAAGAAAACTTCCCTAACAACATTCAGACGATGGTTCTCTTTGCATACTCACATGCCTTCATAATTTCATTAGTCAAAGGAAAAAATGAAAAGGAAAGAAAAACCCAAAAGGACTCTATTCATACACCTACTTTAACTTCTACATAGATCAAAACACTAAGTAAAATCGTATTTCTAGTGCAACCACAAGAGCATCTTCAATCCTGCAAGGCATAGAAAGTCGAAGATTATAATAAAATAATGTAGTTTTTGCAGATACAAAAGAAATATGTCATGCTTACCTCCTATATACTCATTTAAAAACAAAGCAAGCATGACCTTAACATTCTTTTTAAACTTTTCCATATATGAACCCTCCAACCAATCAACAATTTTGTCATAGTAAGGGTCATAATGGCATGGAAGAATGTAAGTGAGTTTGGAAAACTTGTCAATATTATGGGGACTTGACATAACCATCGACCAAGGCCGAAGTGCCCCATCCTCCTAACAATTTTCCAAGTGTTCATAAATTTCTTCACATGGAGGATCTAAAAACATCATGTCATGCTAACCTCCTAGATATTCATTTAAAAACAAAGCAAGCATAACTTTACCTTTATTATGAAGATTTTTTAGATATGAATCCTCAAGCCATTCTAAGATCCTATCATAAAAATTAGAATGCGAACTATGACTTCGATGAACTAGATCTGTCAATGGGGAACACATCATAAGAGGATTCATGATAACAATTAGATTACTGGTTTGAACACTTCCTTTGATGAGATGAATCGTTTCAAAATGCGAAGCATAATCATTAAAATTTGAACTAATAAAAGAATGAATATGCAATGCATAATCTTTTATCTCCATAAGAATGAGTGCATTGTCTTTTTCAAAAATAAATCTTGTAGAATCGTCTTGCAACATATATTTTTCCCATGCGAGTGATGAAAGTGAAAGAGCGTCAAATCCGACTTCATAAATGCTATGTTTGAAATTAATTTCACCAAATCTTGGCATATTAAAAAGATCAGATTGTGATGGCAAAGAGTAAGATACCGTGGGTAAAGTATCATGCACAACATAATCTAAGAAGAGATCGGGATATAAAGAGTAAAATGAATTAGAAACGAGCACATGAAAAGATTCTCTTGAGCTATGATAATTAACAATGGTATTCTCAAGACATTCCTCTTCACTTGCCTTAATACTTTCACTCTGTTTATAAATCTAGAATTATGATAGACTGAGGGGTGAAACATTTAATCATTAAATTTACCTTGGCCCTCCTTCTAGTGCCATTTGTTGACGGGCATATGTGAACACACCATCAATTGTGAGGGAAATCCCGGTCCGAAGTTGTCTAAATAACCTAAGTCATTTGGGATGACTCACCCTGACGGGTTTTACGGCTCCGTTGACCGGTTTGGCCGATAAAGGGATCTAATCTAAACTATAAAATAAAATAACTAACTAATTATCTATTGTATATAAATTTACGTTCTTTATATACAAAGTATACAAATATACAGATTGCAAGATTTACGAGAAACCTTTAAAACAAATATTATACAAGAGATCCAAATATCTGGCAGAATGTAAACAGATCTAAGATATACTACAAATCTACTTTTACCATTGAAACTAAAAAGAGAAGAAAATAGTGAAAGTAAATGATAATGCTCTAACTTAAATAACCAAAGTATTTAAGTTTAAAAGTGAATCTACTTTCACAAAGAAAATATAAATTAAATAATAAAAGAAGAAAAACTACTAACCTAAAACTGGTCAGTATTAAAAGAGAAACTGCGGTTGTGCCTCCCTATATTAAATTGCTCCTCAAACCTACTTGTTAAAATAAATCTATAGTAGACAGTTGTATAATTCTAAGGATGTGAAAATGAGAGGAGAAAGCCACTTCACTTGACAATTCATATCTCATTCATAATACATAAAGGACAACTTTTATACAACTGATCTTAGGTGAAGATATAAGTGACCATTTACAATAAGAAATAAATTTCTATTGAACAAATAGATATATGTGCAAACTCAAAGTATATGAACAAATCCAATACAGTTCAAGATTTGCATCAAGATAATACAATCACCTGAAACTATACAATTTGGGATCGTGGACTATTAAAGATTGAAAGAATTAATGTATAGATGATAACAATTAATCATGTATTGACAAAACAAACTAAAGCTAATTTTAATCAATTCACATTCAATTACTTTGAAGAATATGAACCATAACTCAAGATATCATAATGTAAACAACATTTTTTGACTTACAGGATGAAAGCCTTAAGTAAAGCATAATTCTATATTCCTAAAAAAATATTCAGTAGTCCATCACCCATAATTTTCACCATCTTTGATATCAAAGTAAACTGAGTATTTAAACATTTCAGTGACCAACTCTCATATCCACGGGATAGAGGTAAATATTCAAAAAATAAAGAGTTTTAAAACCAAATCCTAATCTAAGTTTATAACAATAATGTTTATAACAACTTATAAAAAGTTTGTTATAACAATCAAAATATATCATAACTTGTTTTGAGATAGATCCTACTTCTAAACAAAATACTTCATGATCTTCATTAACCAATCAACGCACAGGACATCTAGCTATTCCTTTTGAGACCTGAAAATAAAAATTAAAATCTAATTAAAATCATATTAGCTAAATTAAGACATGCTACAAAATCTTTGATTTTGTAGCTGGTCTAAAAACAATACAAACAACTAATGCTTAATAAAACAAATTAAATAGAACCCTTGTCTGCACTCTGCCCTCTCGTTACCTGAGACTCCCTCTCTCTGACTCAAGAACCAAAAAAATCTCCTGGGACTTCCTCCTACTCTCCATCACCAATCGTCTCAACAACTAGACCTTTCGTTCCCTCAACCTTCCAGCCAGAATTGTTCTCTTAAAGTCAGTCCTCCAGGCCATCCCAACTTACCTCTTCTCAACCATGGCTGTCCCCCAATCAGTTATAAAGAAAATTAGGAATATGCAGAGAAAATTTCTTTGGCATGGACACAACCTGAACAAAAAATGGGCCTTAGTCAACTGGGACAAAGTATGCAAGCCTAAATCTTCAGGTGGTCTGGGCCTCCGGGACCCTGGTAAATTAAATAGCATCATGGGAGCAAGAATTTGGTGGAGATGGCTCAAAACTCCAATCAAAACTCCAACAGAGCTTTGGGAAAAAATCTAGAAATGCAAATATGCCCCAAATATGCACCAAAGTCAACTTATAAGAATGCAGGGGAAAATTTAGGGCTCCAACATCTAGAATGCGGCTTGGAAAAATCGACCACTCGTATAGGAACATGATTTCTGGGAAGTCCACAATGGTCAGAGTGCCCTATTTTGGACAGATTCCTGGTAGCAAATGCCACCCCTTCGACTGGAAGAAAATCTACAATCGTACGAAAATCACATTCAAGATCTTGCCACTCTCAAAGTGGCAGATCCGTGGACAAAAACCCCCAATGGCTCTCCCTGGTGAAGCTGGAAATCAACTCATCAAGAACTCCAAGTGGCAATGAACTATGACTTGCAACAATGGAAATAAGCAACAACCCAAAGGCGAATCAGGAAAATCACAAACCCAAACATTCTAAGATGGGGATACACACCTCATGGAAGCTTCACTCTCAAGGAGGGCTACACCCTACAAGAGAATTTCCATAACCTTCAGAAAGACAACATCTGGACAACAATATGGAAATCAAAACTCTGGCCCAAAATCTTAACAAGATCTTAACATGGGACAATCTCCAGAGACGAGGTTTCATTGCCCCCTCGATCTGCCATCTCTGTTATCTCCACGCAGAAACCATGGAGCACCTCCTAAATAACTGTCTACTCAATGAGAACATATGGAACCAAGCCACTCAGCGCATTAGAAGAACCAATCGAGTTAAAAATAACATCATTAGCACCATTCGGGAGTGGGGCTCCGGTCCCTTCAAAAGTCCTATCTTGAACAGAGCCTGACAACTCTTACCAGACTTCATAGTGTGGCAATTATGGAAAGAGAGGAACAAAAGAATCTTTCACTCTTAGCCATCTTCTCCTACTCTCCTCTGGAATACAATCCTCTTGCATCTCCAGGAAACTCTCAAGCTACATTCATGGTTCAAGGAAGACTTCCCCACTAACCCAGGTGATCTCTCGATCCTCAACTCCTGGGGCTTCTCATTTTCCCACTCCACCCTTCCTCAACAACCCCCTCTATTTTCAAAATCCCTCAGTCCCTCCAAGTGGTTCCCCCCCCCCCGGCTAGGCTTCCACAAGGTCAATTTTGATGGCGCATCAAAAGGAAATCCAGGACACTCAGGCTATGGAGTGGTCATAAGAAACATATTGGGCCAAATTCAAAGCCTAATTGTGGGAAATCTCAGATACGACATCGACAATTCAACAGAGTTTTGGGGTCTCATCAAAGGGGTGAAAATGGCTCTAGATCAAAACCTAACCTGTCTGATTATTGAAGGAGACTCCAAAATCATAATAGACTTGGCAACAAAAATACTGAATGACAATGATCCAGGAAAAATCACTCCCAACTGGCACCTCCTTGGCCCTCTTCATAGCTTCCAGGCTCTTCTCAGGCCTTCTCTAACTCTAACCCCCTCACACATTAGGTGAAGTGCAAACAAAGTTGCGGACCAACTGGCTAATGCAGGAGTAGACTTGATGCAACAGATCAATCTCCAATATCCCAGGCAGTCCCAAAGCTCACCCGTCTGGCTCCAGTGAGAGGAGCTTGCCCAGCTGGACGACCCCAATTTGAATGAGGTGCCACCTTTGTCTACCTAGAATTCCTTCCAAGTTAGAAATGATCTGAAGCTCAGGGAAGAGGACTACCGTAAGCATCAGCGCAAAATATCAACAGTTGACAGAAGACTTCAGGACCTTGGAAATCAAGAGTCGCAAGGTCGAAGGATGTTGTTTCCCAAAGTTGCCAAATCGTGAAATGTGAAATTGTGATAAGCAAGAACAGATCAGGACCGTTGGTACTAGAAGTGACCAAGACCGTCAATCTGGTCCCATGGATATGACGTGAGAAAATTTTGGGATTTTGACTATCGGGAGTCCAAAGCTTGAAGGAATCTATTCCCCAAAGCCGCGAAATCGTGAAATGCAAAATCACGATCAGATTAGGACCATTGGAACCAGAACAGATCTAGACCATTGGAACCAAAACAGATATGGACCATCAATCTGGTCTCATGGATATGATGCGAGGAAATTTCGGGATTTTGGTTATCGGGAGTCCAAATCTTGAAGGAAACTACTCCCTAAAGTCGCGAAATGTGAAATCGCGATAAGCACAATCAAATCAGGACTGTTGGAACTAGAACAGATCTGGACCGTCGATCTGGTTCCATGGATATGATGCGAGGAAATTTTGGGAATTTGGCTATCGGAAGTCCAAATTTTGAAGGCAACCACTCCCCAAAGTCGCTAAATGAGAAATCACGATCAGATCAGGACCGTTGGAACTAGAATAGATCTAGACCACCGATATGGTCCCATGGATATGATGCGAGGAAATTTTGGGATTTCGGCTATCGAAAGTCCAAAGCTTGAAGTAAACCACTCCCCAAAGTCACAGAATCATGATAATCGAGATCAGATCAAGACCGTTGGCACCAGAAGAGATCTGGACCGTCGATCTGGTCCCATGAAAATGACGCGAGGGAATTGTTGAGTCTCATGATTGTCGCATTTTCATCCTCTTTTCCTTTCAGCATTCATCACATTTATCCATATTATACCACTCCATAAACCATTCATTAATACCATTTTCATAATTAAATATGGGATTAGCCTTATTATTTTCCAAATCATTTATTTTAGTATTAAAAGGGAATTTGTGATTAAATATTAGAAAATTGACATGTTTTCATATATATCTCAAAACTATGTGAGCTTTATCATGTGTAGGGATATGTGAAGGATTAATTCAAAAGACTTCTCGAATACTTCCTCCACCATTTCAAAGATATGAGGAGATAATTCAATCCTAATCCAAGGAGAAGATCATGGATATTTGGTTTTCATATCTTATCCAAGATATATGAGATATATGTGTGAGGATTTGAAGGGATTATATTTTGTAATAAAGGGAAATGGGTTGAGAGAAACGTGGATCTATAATTATGAGATGTTTATCTCCTTTTCAAAGATCTCATGTATAAAAGAGAGTGCCTTCTCTTCATGAGGGGAGGATGAGAATCATTATTATGTAGATTGAAAAGAGGATTCATTATTATGTAGATTAAGGGAATTGTTATGAGATAGGTTCTTGAGGAGAATTGTTATGATGTAGATTGGATTCATGAAGAGACTCCTTTTGTAAACCTACCT
>SNQJ01S0111128.1:27272-47803 GCA_010110895.2 Picea sitchensis | reverse complement strand
CCCTCCCCGTGCTCATTTGACAAGTTTTACAGTTTTTAGTGTACATGTGAGTGTCTCTAAATAGAGTGGGCCAATAATATCCAGCTCTCAGTATCTTGTGAGTGGTGGTATTCCCTACAAAGTGTCCACCTGCAGGACCATCATGGAGCTCCTTCAAAACCTTATATGTGTCTTCACATTTGATACATCTTAAAAGTACCCCATCATAATTCATGCGAAAGAGCACCAAATTTAGGAGGCGATATTGTGTCAATTTTTGTCTAAGAGCTCTCTTTTCCTTAGGTTTAGGTTTTTTGGGCAAGTCTCGTGATGTAGGAGATAAATTAGTTTCCCATACCAAGACTCTTGCATTGGGGGAACATATAAAACTTCACTACACCATAATCCCAATTCATTCTCCCACCTGGAGTCTTCATTTACTTGGTCTTGGGCTTCAGCAACCAGTTTACATAATCCTTGTCCCTTAACCAGTTTGGCAAGTTTTATATCTAGATCAAATTCTTGGAAAACTCCCATCTAGTTCCCTCTTCTATCCCCCATCTCCTGTTGAGTGAATAGGTGTTGTGGGTGGGAAATCCCTCCTACAGAATAGCATTAAGGGTTTTATCATGCATGCAGAAATGACCTAAAGTCTCCTACTTCTTACCAACATCCCAATCGTAAACCCCATTATTCATATGCAAATACAAGGTTAAAAATATCAAGTTACTATACCTTAGTTTATGTGTTTGATGTCGATCCCTTTAATGCTTGGTTGCTCCTTGACTACAACTCTCCTCCCAATGATGACCTGCATTCATAAAATTCAAACAAATAAATCCACATGCATATGATCTATAAACTAATGGGTTATAGATTCTATCAAAATATAATCAAATTTAAATATTGACAATCTCATATGGTGGGACGGGAAAAGTACTTATTTTATTAATCTCACAAGAGTAACCTTATAATAGTGAGATCAGCCATTGCTCCTTGAATCTGGTTTTGGGCTCCTCTTCAACTGTTCTCCAACTACTTCTGTATATGCTTCTCTTCACACAATAGTTGCAAAAGGTTGGGGCAAGGGGAATACTAAATCGGGTATGGTTTTTTTGCTATGATTTTCCTCCTTCCAAATGGGACCCCTACCCCTTCTTTTATAGGCTAGAAAGGGCTAGGTATTTGGTCGAGTGACAAACTATGGGCGGTAAAATGGTTTAGTTAACTTACCCAAAAATGTGTGTTATGTCTGCAACTTTCCATTTTTCATGATTTTTAGGTATACGCGGGTTGTAGTGGGTCAGCCAGCGTACACATGCATGCAGTAGTGGAGCAGGGTGTGTATGCCTTCAAAAAGAGTGTTTTTAAGAAGTTGTTCAGTAGTGGCTTAGAAAAGAAGGCAAATGAGATGGCATGATGCCAGGTAATCATGTCTAGTGCAATTTAGGGTTATAACAAATGCCCCCTAATGTGTGAGGTCAGAAGAGCATCTGATGGCCGAAATACATTATCAATCTTCACCAACATACAAAACAAGTGAGCCCGGGAACCAGATTTTGGGAGGTTCCATCTACAAAATAACAATTGTCTCACCGAGGCGGGCATACCCATGCTCGGAATGAAATAAAATCATGGCTACCAATCAAATACACTGTAGATCCATGTCATATAACTATATAAAGTGTAGCTGCGAGAAATACACAGCGGATCTACATCTCGAAATCAAAAATATATACATGTATAGTATTCATATTCAAGAAGAGAATAAGGCTTGATTGCTAGAGATGAGGCCTTCAGAGCTCGAGCAACAACTTAAAAATCTTCACAACTCGAGTAGGAGTGTAATATGAGTGTATGACTTCACTACCCAGAAGTCTTCGACAGCTTGTCAGGAACGGACTAGAGGATTTTGATGATCAAGTTGAGGGCTTCATGGATTTCAAAAAAATACTTGATTGGGCTTTCAGGATGATCGGGCATGAGGGTAAGAGACAATATGCAGAGGGGGCCAACTCAATCTTGGTAATAACTTCCCTTGGACAATAACACGACAAAAGATGAGACTCAGGTAGCATGATATTTTGACATAAGTTCACGATACAGGAGGCATTGCAAACTCTCCATATGTTTGGAAGAATAACCAAACGGAGGAGGACACAGCTCTATGTAGTGAGAATAGCTTCCTAAGGTCATATTAAATACCAGGGCTTGACGAACAAATGGAAGGATATGCTTTGTCCAAGGGTGACTCATTGTGCTGCCAATAAAAAGAAAATACTTTTCCCTTCCTCTTTTGGGGGTATATTTGTTTTTTTTTTCTTTTTCAATAATTTTGGAAAGCTTGAAAAAGAATAAAAGAATGCTATGTTACAAAGGAGGATTGAGTGTCACAGACATACTATTTCCAAGCACATGGAACACATGAATGCTTAGGGAAAAGGGACATATGCAGGAAAGGGACACTCGGGAAAAATCCTCCATGGGCCAAAGGTGTCAAGACACAGAGGCAAAGTGATATAGGGCTTGTGTATAAGGCATGCTTCAGATGGTTTAGTTGAGAGCAACATGGAGATGACATTAGGCCAAAGACACAGGTATGCAAACGTGATTAATAAGACACACAATGGTAACGTCCTTCGATGTAATTTTAACAAGCCCAGAGAAGGTAAGCTCGGCGGTTTTTCATATTTAGAGAGTATGAAAAAGCGTTAAAGGAGACTCCACTAGGGTACTTTTTTCGAAGATAGTCTAGTCGGCTAGAAAAAGTGGTAAAATAGCATCGACCAGATGTCTATTCAAAACCATTTTAACGAGTGTGATAAAGACAAGATCACTCGACATTTTTTTCATTTTTAAGGAGTCTGAAAAAATCCTAACTATGGACTCTGTCAGGAATGTTCTTCTAGAACATTGTAATGAGTGTGAAAGAATAAGGTCACTTGGCAATCTTTTCAATTTTAGGGAGTCTAAAAAGATCTTAACTATGGACTCTGTGTGGGTTCCTTTTTTGTAAATTTAGTCCCGCAGGCCCGAAAAAGGGTTAAAATCATACCTAAGAATACTCTTCTAGGGAACCAAAGCTCCTAGAGTATACCTTTGTTCGTACAGTTGACCATCTAGACCGAAAAAGGGGTAAACTACCGCCACACGGATGTGACTTCAAATTTCAGTTTAGCGAGTGTGAAGGTCAACAAGATCGCTCGGCAATCTTTTCATTTTTAGAGGGTCTGAAAAGGGCTTAAAAAAAGACCTGTTATGTTATGGGAGTCCTGAGGGTGAGGTAAAGAGTGATAATGCATCATGAAAATGAGGCTCAAACTCATAATCAGGATAAACTAATAAGTACTCCCAAGCCTATAGTCATTAATGATAGCTTGGGCGCCAAAATGCAACCAGGATCTATCTAGGGCATCCATGAAGGGTTAGGCTCTACAACTAAAATACGACACTTCTAGAGCAGCAATGATGGTTCCATGTTGCAAATCGATGGGATCGATCATATGGCGTAGTGATAAAGACAACGAGATGCAGAAAGTGGAGGTAGAATCTTAACTTAAATGCAACAAGTTGGGAAAAATGACTTTTTACCAAAGGACCCTTTAAAAAGACCCAAATCTCCAAAAAGTTTCCCAATACCCAAAGTAACACTTATCGTAATAATCCATAGAAAACTCCTAAACCATACTAAATGATTTTCAATTTAGAAATAATGACAAAAGGGTCCAAAAATTGACAAAAAGTGGCCAAAAAAGTCTATAAATAGAAGTTGGTAGCTCATTATCACTATTGCAAATTGAGAAATTGACTAAAAGCCAAAAATACCCCTTTGTGAAAAGAATTGATTCCAAGAGCTTCAGTGGATGAAACGAATTTCCACTTGGACCAAGTAAGTACACACTAATCCCCCTTGCATTTCAATACTTCCTTTAAGCATTTTTGTTTTGTTTTTTGAGGGGGCGCTGACCTTTAAAAAGGTCATCCCTACGTACACGCGGGAAGTCTTATGGCAGCCCGTGTGTACACGTGTGCACACACGACTGTGTGCATTACAACCTGCGTGTACCCTCTAAGATAAGAAAATTTTAAAGAATTCAAGGACTAATCCCACCTAGACTTGTTAACTGCAGGATGTATGTTCACTGGAGGGAGAGGGAGCATGAGGATATTGATTTTTTGGTCGGTAAGGACCCTGATGCTACTGCCACATTAGCACAATGTGGTTTGTTAAAGTTCTTCCAGTGTCCTTTCATGCGGGCACAACCTAGGTTGTTGAACGCCTTAGTTTATTATTGGCATCCTGACGCAAAGGCCATTATGATTGAGGGACAATCATTGACTCCAACGACTGAGGATATTTACTTTATGACTGGCCTCTCAAGGAGAGGGGAACCAGTCAATTTTCGCACTTTTCCCTCAGGGCCACACAATATAGCAGAGTTGATTGGACTCCATTGTGAAGCCAGTATAGATAATATGGGCACTTAGGTGCCAATAAACAAGATCTCATACCTATCACTAAAAGTGATAGTTTTTCTTATTGGGTGGATTACAGGATCCTCAGCTTTGCATTAGGCCTCCCGGGTGCACATGAATATGCAATTCAGTGCTTAAATGCATAAGTTTTTGACTGGAGTACCACTTTACTAGAATGCATGAAGAGGCAGCTTACAGAGTGTCACATGTGAAGGCAAAGGAAATTTGGGTTTGGGACTATTCTTTTTTCTTTCTTCTTTGAGAGAGTATCGAGTCTTAGCCCAAGGGAGACAGTACGAGGGCATATAGCCTCTTCTCCAGCAGTAAATAGATGGGCAGTGTTGTTTCCGCGACAGGGGGGAGGGAGGACTATTGAGGCCTTTGATGACAAGTTTTTCGACTAGTGGTCTCGGAAGATTCTGGTGATAGAGGACTATCCTTATGCTGAAATTGACTTTTCCAGGGATCCTGACATGGGTGTACCTCCCGG
This sequence comes from Picea sitchensis, assembly GCA_010110895.2. Lineage (NCBI taxonomy): Eukaryota > Viridiplantae > Streptophyta > Pinopsida > Pinales > Pinaceae > Picea > Picea sitchensis. Next base: position 42,858 of record SNQJ01S0111128.1, on the reverse strand, counting down.
AGTGGTACGAGGAGAGTTAGGTATGCTTTGTTTTTTCTTTATTTTTCAAATTTATTTAATTTTTTTATGGTTTTTATATATATCATTTTTTGTATATACCAGAGTATCTGACAATTAAGTATGTGTTATGTGCAGATGTGGGGCCAGTGCGTCCAGCGGACTTCATGAGGAACATGCGACGTCCTCGACCAGAGGGAGGACCAGTTGTAGCTAGAGGACCAGTAGCAGTAGGGGGACCTCCATCTGGAGAGGTTGAGAGAGTATTGAGACGGGTAGAGAGAAACTTTACCTTGCTCACTCATACAGTTCCCATGGCAGAGATCGAGGATCTACCGCCATCTATGTAGCCTCATGTAGTGGGGGCACCACAGACGTGGGTACAGATTTTTTGGCATTTGGAAAACGTCGTTGATCATTATAACAGGGCTAATAGACCCCATCCTTAGTTAGATTGGAATTCTTACATGCCGAGGGAAATATTTGTATATTTTTGAGGGCATAAGCCCTGTGACTCTTTACTGGACGTATTTTTGAGGCGCTTGCGTCCACCCATGTACTCTAATATTTTTTATATTATATATGGATTTTTATGTCTTTTTATTTCTTATGGATTACATCTACTTTACAAATGTATTTACATGTGCATGTGTGTGTCTTTCTTATATGTGTGCAATATGCCAATCTAATATCTAATTAGCTAGAGTATCTGTAACTTGATTTAATCTCCTAGGAACATGAAAATATGTAATATAATCAAAGCTTCGTTCTAAGAGATGTACCGTAAGGAATCATCGGTGTAGAGTAGGATCATGAACACGGTAGACTCCATTTAACTGAGACACAACTAGCTGAGCGTCTAAATAGACCCAGAGGTGAGAGATACCAAGTGACAAAGCGTCACGAAGTAACTCAATAACTATGCTATATTCGACGACATTGTTTTTGGTGTCGCATAAACATATACCTTCTGAAGATAGCAACTAGCCCTGAGGTGTGAAAATCACCCAAGCTGTGGAGGCAAGCCTCTAAGTGTTCCAGCTAGTGCCATTCACGAATCCAATGAACACCTCTGATTCACTTGACATCTACCACAATGAAAAATATGACATCAAAAACGACACGTCCATAAAACCAAAAAAACAAAAATTAATAGTACAAATACTATACATATATTACAAAAATTCACCTAAGGCAACCCACCTATGAGTAATACTTCTTGAGGTAGAGCCCATTTCTAGGCTTCGCCAAAACATTTTCCTCAAAGTCCACCAGACGACAAGTGCCCTTCTAAAGTACTTCTTTCATGATGAAAGGTCTGAACCACATGGGTTTGAACTTGTCTTCCCCCAGAGAGTCCTTATCTTGGTCCTAGACCAGGAAAAGTTCGCCTTCATAGAAAATATGAGGACGAACAGACCGATCATACTGACACTTGAATTTTTGTTTGTGAGCCTCGTTAGACAAGGCCGCATCACGACATTGTTCATTGAGTTGTTCGAGGTATAGTAACCATTCTTCAAGTGGTGAAGTATCTGGCAATAATTGTACTTCCAACTTTAACGATGGGATCTGGCATTCTATAGGCAAGACTACTTCCAGCCCGTAAATGAGTTGAAAAGGTGAAAAACTAGTTGCAGTCTTAACAGGCATTCGGTAAGCCCATAATGCCGAATATAACATCAAATGCCAATTTGACTTGGTCGAATTGATCGTTCATTATAGAATGGTTTTAAGAGATTTATTTACAGCTTCCACCTGACCATTCACTTGGGGGTAATAAGGTGATAAATGTTCCTACCTCAACCCAAGATTTGGTGTTAAATCGGTCATCATTTTTTTCTAAAAGTGATTTCCATGCTCAATGAAAATCTCTCTCGGGACGTCGAACCGTGCTATTATCTGGTTGAACAAAAAGAGAGCGGTTGTCTCCCTGTCATCTTTGAATGTTGGCATAGCTTCGACCCACTTGGTGAAGTAGTCTACTACTACGATGATATAGCAGTGCCCCCTTTCTGAAGGGGGGTTGCATGTAGTGTAATCAATGCCCCATTTAGTGAAGGGACCAATGGTAATAACGGGAAACATGGGAGCAGGGTGTGCCCTCATCTTCCGAGATAAGATCTGACACGAGTGGCACTTCTTGACTGATTCAAAACAATCTTTGATTAATTTCAGCCAGAAGTAACTGGCTCATAGAATCTTTTGGGTTGTTTCCAACCCAGACAAATGATCGCCACATGCTCCAGTGTGGCAATCGTTAAACACGATTTCTGCTTCTTCATGAGTGAGACATCGGTGAAGGATGTAGTCTACACCTCGACGATACAATGTTTCCTCGAGTATGAGATAGTTCTTAACCTGATGGCATATACAGTGATGCTCATCACAAGAAGCAAAGGTGGGACACTTCAAATTCTAGAGATAGACAAGAACATCTCCATACCAGGGGTCAGAATATGCGATCAAAAACATGTCTCCTTTGATAGGAGACTTGTTGGGTATAACATCACCTAATTCGACTGGAAGTTCTGATATGAGTTCCACGAAGACCATCGACTTTTTGGATTTCGTCGAAACGAATTCCAATTCGAATTCCTGGAAGATAACTATCCATCAACTGATTTTTCCATCGATGACTCATCATGTCAATATGTATTGAAATGGATTCACGACGGCAATGATGGTGGTCTTATGAAACAAAATATAATGACAGAACCTTTGGACAACATGAACTATTGCCAATGCAATTTTTTCAATGTGGGAATAATTGAGTTTCGATCCAACTAGGCCTCAACTCAGGTAATAAATCACATGTTCTGAGAGTAAATCATCCTCCCAAACTAAGACCATACCGATGGTCGACTCTGCAGCGGCCAAGTATAATAGGAAATCTTTATTATAATTGGGTGGTCAAAGTAGAGGGGTTGATATGAGGGTGCTTTTTAATGTTGTGAAAGAGCATTGAGCGGCTTCATCCCAATGAAAAGGAACATCCTTCAATAAATGCATAAAACCCTTTGTGATCTCGGCATAGTTTGCGATGAAACGCCGTAGAAAATTCGCTTTTCCCTGCAGACTCTGAAGCTGAGGTATGGTGCATGGGGGAGGAAATTGAACTATTGCCTCAACCTTGAGAGGATCGACCATGATCTCTGTTTTCAAAATGATGAAACCTAACAGACGACCTGATGTGATGCAAAAACTACACTTGTTTGGATTTAAGTGGATTCGGTAGTAGCGACAACGTTCAAGGATAAGTCGGAGGTGTTCTGGATGATCAATTCTCTTGCGAGATCATGATGCTAAATCATCGAGATAAGCCTCAACTATGTGTTTGAGGTCATGGAAAGAAAAATACATGGCCCGCTAAAACGTAGCTCCATCATTTTTTAGACCAAAAGGCATCTTACGATAACAGAATGTACCCCATAGACAGATGAAAGAGATTTTGTGTTGGTCTTTGGGTTTGATTTGTATCTGATTGTATCCCAAAAAACCATCCATGAATGAAAGGGCCTCGCATCCTGCACATTCATCGACTATATGGTCAATAAATGGCATGGGGAAATTATCTTTTGGGCATGCCTTGTTTAGATCATGGAAGTCTGTGCATACGCGAATCATACCCTATTTTTTATTGACTAACATGGGATTCGACACCCATTGAGTCAATTGGACGGGGTAGATGAAACCAGATTTAAGTAGTTTCTCTACTTCATCCTTGATGGCTGCTTCTTTCCTAGGATTGACCGGACGAAGCTTCTACCGGACCATCTTGACATCAGGATAAGTCGTGATTTCATGTTCGACAATTCTTGGGTCTATGCCTAGAATTTCCTCGTAAGACCAAGAAAACACGTCGTGGAATTATTTAAATAAATTTGTGTAGATTTGAATCTTCTCGGGGGAGTAGTCCACTCTGATGAAGATATTCTCCATGATGCCAGGGGTTCTGGAGATGTCAATAGGTATCATTTTTTCTATTGTTGCCATATTTCCTTCAGCGTAAACCGTGTTTGTTGCCAAAGGATTGATAGGACAATCTTTATCTCCATTCATAGTCAGAGTGAATTCTCTTGCTTCAATTCATATTAAAACTGGGAGGAAGTAAGATCTATGATGAAGATCATCCCAGGGTCTGTTCGGACTAGTCATTTCTTCAATAATCGCTTCGTCTGAAGGCAAGACTAAGTCTAAAGAATCTGTATCAGCAAGGGAACCTTTATCCCAAATAGGCTCAAGCACCGGATATAACTCTTGTGCTGGAGTCGGATCGGGGTTGGAAGACGCTCATTGAATGATCGAGTATGCAACTTCTACCGTGGACAAAGGCATGGTCATTCCATGGTGCTTTGTCCCTTCCATCGTAGCAGATGGGGAAGGAAGGGTCCACAGATCATGAAAGTACGTCGTGCGAAACGATGAGATCTAAAAAATTTCAGCCTAAGTCTGGTCGGGGACAATCATCATATAATGGACATTGTCGGTCGAAGGCAGGTAATCAAAAGTACCCATCAATGATGGGCACAAACCAACCCCTACATTGATGATGTAGGGCTGGGGGTTATCAATCATCGGGACCATGGAGACTCCCGATGAAGGGTCAGGATGGGAGAAGGATAACTTATCAATGGTCACAATCCAGCCCACTTGAGGAAACAATAAGACCCAAAAAACTGTCATGACCACTACTTGCATAGCATAGGTCCAACTCCTTCCTAACAAAATATTGTAATTGAGGGATGCATCAACCACTTCAAATTCGACACACACGGTTTTTCCCCCTAACTGCACGAGGAAAGAGGGGATGATCCCATGTGGTCAGAAAGAATGATCGTCAAAAGATGTAAGTAGATTAGGTGATGGAGACAAAATGGGTTGGTTGATGGCCTTCCAATATTCCAAAGACATCATGCATGTCGAGGCACCCTCATGCACCACTGTATAGAAAATATTCTGGGTAAAACATTTTGTGGTGTAATCCACTACTATATGAAAAGCGACGTGGTAAGGAAGACAAGGTTTTAAGTCGGAGGTATCAAGCATGATCGTTCCTAAATTACAAGTCTTGGCAGAGTTTAAGGAAGCTAAAAGGGCCTTTCTCTGGGAAGGGAAACTCTGGAGGACTTCCAAAGAAGACATCGCACAAGGAGTTTGTGATAAATCCTCCACCACAGAGTAGTTTTGGGTGGCCCTTGTGTTTGGGTTGTAAGAATCTTTCTTGAACACAAATTTTGGGATGTACGTTGTTGTTTCTCCCAACGTCTTCTCAATCTGAAGAGGAAGAGGTGGGTTTTTGGCTTCTTTACCCTTCTAAAAGGTGCTTGGCTTTCTGTAATCATGTGCTCTAGTCGTTATATAGGCATCACCTTTCATCATATACACATTTGCGGACGAAGGATTACTTGAAGAAGGAGGGGGTCCTTGACTACCCCCTTCCGCGCTCGAGGAGGCTCGAGTTAGATTTTTCCCATGTGGGAACGGGTTCGTTAACATGGCAGGTTGTTGTTGTTCCAATAACTTTTGGGCCTCCGCAAGCTGAGGGTACTGATGGGTCGGGTGGTCTTCCTTGCAAATATTACAAGGATACTTTGACTTCTTCTTTTCAGTGTCACTCCTGCCAACATTATCGGTGGGTTTCTTATCCCCCTTACCCTTTTTCCATTGTTTATTCTTTCCATTAGGATGTTGGGTGACCTTTGGGTTTATCATTTTCACACTGTGTACATCCGACTTTTGGGTAGGGGGAATAGTCGAACCAATGGTTTGGCTGGTCGTTGTCTGTTGTATCGACAATTGTTGCAATTGATTTTACAATGGATCAGCGGGTTTGGTTTGTGTTGAACCAATAATGCCATCAGTATGGGGTCTAGACCTTTTCCTAGTTTTGTCAAGGATTGACCTCAGTGCATCCGGCAGAATCTCATAGAGTAAACCATATTGAGATTAAATTAGCTCTAGTTGTTGTGCTCTCATTATCATGTCTTCCTCATAAAACACTCTAGATGTTGCGACGTCTTTAGATAACTGGGGTACCAAATACTTAAGGAACCACTCTAGCAAGAATGTTGATGAGACTAGCACTTTGATCAAACTCTTCTAGCATCTTCATTCTCGAATATGATCCGATATATGGTCCGCTTTTGTCTACTCAAAATTTTCCATCAATTTGGTGTCGACATCATATCTCACAGGTAATTGGAAATGGTTCAGGAAAGCCATTTCCAAATCACCGAAGGAAGAGTATTGTGAGTGGTCGATCTCGATGTACCATTTCGCAGCACTCCCTATGAGAGTGCATTGAAACAATTGCAACTGAACGGACTCATCTCTTAACAAGTTAGACGAGCACCATAAGTGTAAGGTAGTCACATGATCACCAGGATCTTCGTTAAGCTTGGCCTCAAACTTTGGAATGTCCGAAGGAAACTTGGTCGGCATAGGAGGCCAACTCGGATCATGACAGATGGGGTCATTTAAGAGCCTTGTCAAATATGGAAAGTGAGGGTTGCCAAAAATGGTAGTTTGGGTTGTGGACTGTAGCCAGGGAAAAAGGATCCTGGGGTTTGACTGTCACCAGGTTTCCAGGAAAAGTTGGGTTGTTGGCCAAGGCTCTGGTAATAACCATGAACATGACCAACATACGGATTGGGCGCTTATTGAGACTTCCTCTATTGGTTCCTATAATAAGATGTAAAGGTCTGATCTTGCATTGCATTCTAAGGATTTTTGGAGGGGTTTCCCCCTACCGATCTGACAAGCATAGGTGTTGGGCCTTGCCCGAGGTTCCACTAGGTATGGAAAGGGTTGCCCCCGATCAGCATCCCTGGCAAGGGGATTGGTCCTTGCCATGGATTCCAAGATCCTTATGAGGAAGGAATTCCTAAGTGTGCCCCCTGTGCAGGAATAGTACCCTGTAAAGGATGTGGTTTTCCATAACTGGGGTTTCCCCCGATCGAAACGGAAGCTGACGAGAAAGAGTTGTTACCAAACGCACCGAACAAAGAGAAAGGTGTTGAACCAACCGGCATATTATAAGGAGGGAGTGCTTGACTACCTGCTCCAAACAAGTTTATGTTAGGCTTGGTGGAGTGTTGAGGAACACCACTGAGCGAGGGGGATGAAGGGATTATATGAACCTCGCTATAAGGGAAAGTGATAAAGGGAGCGGAAGTTCCCCCAATAGATCCTTGCAGAGGAGTGTTGGAACTCCATGCCCCCAGACCCAAAGTTTGTAGAGTGGAGGAGGAAAGTACAATACTCGTACCGAAGCCAGGCATCTCGTATGAGAAAGGAGATCCTGTCATTTTCTGAGTAAACAAAGCAGTGATCACCACCATAGAAGGAATCAGACTGTTGCCCGAGGTAGAAGCAGTCGAGACCATGGTGGCTCAGACCGACAACAATTGGTTAGGAGGTGGAACACCTCCAGTAGTGACAGTTGTGAATGAAATATTAGTATTCCCTAAAGAAGTGGCAGTGTGTGCCTCCATTGTTGTTGGTGACACTATCAGATGCTCATAAGGTAGAACCTGTATGACGATGGGCACCGATAGATCAGTGATGGGAGGGTTGTAAGGACCAAGAGCCTCTGATCCTAGGTCAGAAATGATTGGTTCCTCTAGAATCGAAATTTATTCTCTCGAAGATGGGTTGGGCACAGTTTCCTGTAACCTAGTTGTCTCAAAAGACCCTTGCTGGTCTAATTTTTGCCTTAGTGGTGGCGGGGGGGTTTGAGGCCAAACAGCGGCAGGCCCAAAAGAATTCGCGATTGGCAGAACTCATAATCCTCCACTGTGTGAGAATATCAAAGACACACTAGGTCAATCTATAATCATTTAAAAACCAACACGCACTAAAAAAGTACCTATGATATAAAACAAGCAGTCACTAACTAGTTGGAAGAACAGTTACAACAACCAACACTAGAGAAACTTAGCGGTGCAAGTGCAACTCGAATATGGAAGCACCCTCCGGGTATACTCTGCAAAGCGTGGCCTGATGTTTGTCCTAGGTACCACGGTATACCCCCGCAGTCACCTGTGTAAGTCACTAAAAATATAGGCAACAAGGTTTCCAGCATGCAAACAGTCACTAGGCGGGTACAATCGGTAGTCAGGTGGACCGCAATGAACAGGGTATCAAGCTCGAAACCTATCAAGTATATCAAAATCAAGTGTTCCGGAAGACGACTGAGGACCTCAAATGTATTCAAGACCCATGAAGCTCTATGGAAAATGCAATCAATGGAATCCCAAGACAGGCCCTCTATATGTGTTCGCCACTACGTTTGGTCTAGCTTTGGAGGGGTTATCTCCGCTACATTTCTTTACGTGACCTTGTGTTTATCCCCTATGTTAGAGGGGGGTCCTGGATAAATTTTACAATACTAGACTTTTGAAACTCCCTAGCACAGACTCTTATGTTTTTTTTTCAACCTTGAAGAGTTTCCTCTCCAATCCTAAATCAAGGCTCTAGCCTAGACTAGTTGATGGACCCTACAAAACATAAAGTCTAGTTGATTTTAATTAATCGTTAATTTTTTGGGATTGTCTTAAGTCAAAGATTATGAAAGTGAAACTAGTGATGTTTTGAGAGACGAAAGAGAATATAAATAGCAAGATGGAAACAAAATAACTTCTTCTTGACAAATTCAGATTTTTCTCTTTTTAAAAATTTTTAAACCAACTTTTCAAACTTTTTCTTTCTAAGATTTTTTAACTAAAAAAATCAAAACAATCTTTCACTCGACTACGAGCTACTTATTATCCTAAGTCAATCAGTCAATAACTTATGAAAAAAATCTTTTTTCCTATTGATTAATGCAAACAACCAACTCTTTAACCAAACCAAGAAGTAAAAAAAAAAAAATTGTGTTTTTTTTTTTATTATGCTTCAAAAACAAGAAAATTTAAAATTGTATGTCTTCTTCCTTTCTGAAGAAAAAAGGTGAAAAAATAAGAACAAGACAAGGCCAAAAAGGACTTCTGGCCAACCATAGATCGTGGGGAGTTACTGACAACCAAAAAAGGCAGATCAGACTGACTCACTATCTCATAAAAAAACCTAGCAAAGAAAGAAAACTTTCAAATGAAAAAGAAAACTATACTGGCACACAACCTAGACTAAAAACTGCTATGACAGAGACCAAAAATACACAAGAAAAACATGTGAAGAAAAAACTTGACAGGCAAGAATATGACTGCCTCCTCAAAATTTTCCAAACAGACACGTGACTGTCACGTCAACAGCCAGTGTATGCACGCGGGCTTCCCAAAGACAAGACGTGTATGCACGCGTGTAAGACTACTACAAGACACATGTGCCCTTGTTTCTCCTCAAAAGAAGAAAGACAATCATCTAAGCTCAGGCAGAGAGTACTGGTATTGAGAACCAGAACCCCTAAAAGGTACAGAAACTCACTCTAAACAGAGAAAGATGCAAGGAAATCTGAGAAAACAAAGTTAATCTGAGGTTATACCTAGGCTACAGACTGCAATCATAGAAACCAGAACTAGATCTAGAAAACCCCTAAGAAAGATCACTTCTGACAGTGGAGAGGATGATTGCCTCTTTATGAAAAAAAAAAAATCTAGACTCAGACACGCAATTGATCTTTCAGCAGCAAGCATATGTATGCAGTCTATATAAAGTCAGGGCACATGTATACGCGGTCAAACCTTCTGCAGGCCGCATATGCCTCTGTGGCTTCCTGAAAAAAAAAAAAATAGTCAGGCTAAGGAAGCAGGGAGTACTGGTATGGAAGACCAGAATCCCTACTAGCTCAGACTTTTGCAGAAACTCAGAAAAAAGGTATTAAAACCAATTAAAAATACCCAACAAGTATTCCCAAAAACCCTAGAGATCCCCAGTATGGTCGCCAATTCTGTTGTGGGTGGCAAATCCATCCTACATACTAGCATTAAGGGTTTTATCATGCATGCAGAAATGAGCTAAAGTCTCATACTTCTTACCAACATCCCAATCATAAACCCCATTATTCATATGCAAATACAAGGTTAAAAAGATCAAGTTATTATACCTTAGTTTTCGTGTTTGATGTCCATCCTTTTAACGCTTGGTCACTCCTTAACTGCAACTCTCCTCCAAATGTTGACCTGCATTCATAAAATAAAAACAAAGAACTCCACACGCATATGATCTATAAACTAATGGGTTAGAGATTCTATCAAAATATAATCAAATTTAAATATTGACAATCTCATATGGCGGGATGGGAAAAGTATTGCTTTTACTAATCTCACAAGAGTAACCTTACAATAGTGAGATCGACCATTGTTCCTCGAATCTGGTCCTAGGATCCTCTTCAACTATGCTCCATTTGCTTCTGTATATGCTTATATTCACACAATAGTTGCAAAATGTTGGGGCAAGGGGAATACTAAATCGGGTATAGTTTCTTTGCTATGATTTTCCTCCTTCCAAATGGGACCCCTACCGCTTATTTTATAGGCTAGAAAGGGATAGGTATTTGGTCAAGTGACCGACTATGGGCGGTCAAACGGTTTAGTTAACTTACCCAAAAATGTGTGTTCCATCTGCAACTTTCCATTTTTCGTGCTTTTTAGGTATACGTGGGATGTAGTGGGTCAGCCAACGTACACACGCGTGCAGTAGTGGAGCAGGGTGCCTATGCCTTCAAAAAACGTGTTTTTTAAGAATTTTTTTAGTAGTGGCTTGGAAAAGAAGGAAAATGAGATGGAGTGATGTCAGGTAAGCATGCCTGGTGCAATTTAGGGTTATAACAATAGGGATCAGACTGCAGGATGAGGCACAATGACTTTGGTGTGGTTTTTTAGGATGTAAGATCTGAAATATTTTACTGCCTTGTACACCGCATAAGCCTGTTTGTCTATAGCAGGGTGATTTAGTTCGGCCCCTTGGATATTAGTGCTCATAAATGAGACTGGTGCCTCATTTTTTTCATCATCCTTTTGAGTCAATACTGCAGCTAACGATTGGTCGAAGGAAAAAGTCTCTTCTAAATTGAGGACTTTGCAACACTGGAGCTTGAGATATAGCAGTCTTAATATTGTTGAAATCACTTTTTCGTTCGTCATCCTACTTAAATTCAGCATCTTTGTGGATCATTTTTTGTAAGGGTTTGGTAGTTTCAACAAAATCGGTGGTGAACTTCCTCAAAAAAATTATTTTCCCAAAGAAGGATTGCATAGCCTTTTTGTTGTGGGGTAAGGGAAGTTGAGCTATTTCCTTGATTCATTCTGGGTCTATGTGAATTCATGCTTGAGATATAATATGACTTAGTAGTTTCCCTTCCTTGATACCAAAGATAGCTTTCTTAGGGTTTAAATATATATCGTATTTCCTACACCTTTCGAAAATATGGGTTAGGTGTTGGATGTGATCTTCTTTATTCTTTGAATATACAGCCATGTCTTCCAAATAAACTATTACACATTTGTTGATTAGTCCCCGAAAAGATATGTACATGGCCCTTTGGAAGGTTTCCCCTACATTTATTAACCCAAAGGGAATGCATTTATAAGCAAAAGTTCCCCACTTGGTTCAGAAGGTAGTTTTCAATCGGTCTTCCTCTAAAACTAGAACTTGGTTGTAACCTGAAAAACCGTCCAGTAGGGAGAAAATCTCAGAACTAGACACGGTCTGCAAGAGTTGTTCCATTGGTGGGACTGGGTAGTTGTCCTTTTCTAATGCTCTATTAAGGTTTCTAAAATCCACACACAGGCAGATCTCCCCAAAATTTTTCCTGACGGGAACCAAATTTTCTACCCAAGTAGAGTGTATAACCTGAAAGATAATTTTAGCATCTAGAAATTTCTTTAACTCCTGCCACATGAGGGGTTCTAGAGATGGGTGGTACTTATGGAGTTTCTATTGGAAGGGTTTTACTCCAGGTTTTAATGGGATTGTGTGTTAGATAACATGAGTATCATAATTTTTCATATCTCGGTAGGACCATGCAAAAACATCTTGATATTCTCTGAAAATTTTGAGATAGGCCTTCCTTTCTTCTTTAGACATTGTCTTGCCTAGATTTATATTTTTAGGTTTTTCCAGAGTTCCTAGGTTTACAGTCTCATACATGGGACATGATCTCTTTGTCTTTGTGTTTGTTGACCCTTTAAATATTTCCATTAAGTCAAAGAGGTTCTCTAAATTGGCTACCCCTTTCGATATCATGTGAAACCTTGGTTTGTCAGTCGAGTGATCTGTTTCACCTCTTTGTCCGTGGGGAATCGGGATCAGTTTCTACTAGTTGCTCTCGGAATACTTTGTCATCAATAGCCAGGTCTTTAAAATTTTCTTGATTGGTTAAGAAGTTTATGATCTGTTTATCCCCTTCAAATACCTTCTAATTATAAATATTGTTGGGCACTAATGGTTTGTAGAGTAGCTCCACAGTGAATTGGGAGGCTTCATAGTCTTCTAAAGGGGATAGCCTCGAGGCAGCAGTGCCCAGGGAATCATCAAGAGTATTCTTTGTTCTAGGGATTGTTGTAATGTTGAAGGATTCAAGATGCTCTATTAGCCTGTGCACTTCCTGTTGATAATTCCTTAGGTGGGGAGAATTGTGGTGTATAGTGTTCTTTACTTTCCTAACAATGATTTTAGATTCTCCGAAAACCTTTAATTCTTTAACGTTTAAGTCTATGGATTTATTTATCCCTTGCACTAAAGCTTCATACTCGATGGTGTTATTAGTGCATTCAAATTCTAGTCTGGAGGATAGGAAATTTTGTTTCCCCTTTGGATCAATGAGGATACACCCCACTCCAGACCCTTCTTGCGATTTAGACCCATCAAAGTACAAGGTCCAAACTTGTGAGCGAAAATCATTAGCTTCTCCTTTCCTACTAACTTCTTCCTCTACATCTATTTGCTCTGTGGTTTCCACCAAAGGTTCATGATAGAAGAGGGTTTCTTCCACCGATGTCAGTACATTTTCTTCAAAATTCATTTCGAAGTTTTGAGTAAGAGGCACATCGGATGAGAGAGGGGGGGAATTACCAAAACTAGAATCGAACGAGTAGTTTCCTAGCACGGGGAAATCTATTGAAGAGGTTTCATTGAGGGATTCTAAATCGATGATAGTGTGTTTAAGATACCTTTCCCTATCGATCTTAATCATGTGTTTGTGTCCCTTTAATGGAAACCAAAGGTGATCCCAATCTGTGCTAAAGTATCCATTCAAATTCTCGGACCAGTCTCGACTAAGTAGTAGTCCACAAGATTCTGGTATATCTATTACAATGATGTCAATTACTTGAAAAAATTCTGGGTGTTTCACCATTCTGATCATGACATCCTTGTGTTCTCCCATAAATTTCATCTAGGTTTTGTCCAGTTGTATCACATGTTTATCACTTTTGAGAGGGACTGTGTTTAATTTCCTGCAGATAGATAATGGAATAACATTAGAGGATGTTCGTGAGTCAACTAAACAATTATGGAGGTTTATGTTGAATACTTCAAATGTCAAGAGGAACAGTGGGACAAAAGGATTTCCTTTTTTATCTTCAGAGCAAGTGTTTACAGTTGGTTTATTTCTTAGATCCATAGGGGCTGGATTTTCTCCTTGGTCAATGCTTGTTATAGGAGTTTCTAGTCACTTCAAGGCTTGTAACAGAAAGTCCTTTTGCTGGGGAATTCTACACATGTCCATGACTGATACATTTTATTTTAATATTTTTAAATCTTCTACTATGTTATAGTCTAGCTTGGGTGATTCTCATGTATGGATGTTTATAGGATTTATTTGGGAGACAAAAGGTCCTTTTGGGTGATCGGATGTTTGTTTTCCTCTCAAATTTTGGGCAATGGTAAGTTCGTTTGAGACCGGCTAACCCCTACTTTGCATTTGCACAGCTAATACCTCAGCGGGTGGTTCTTGAACCTCAAATAGATCATCGAAAGGCATTGGCAATTCAGGGTCCCATAGCAGCATAGTTGTTTCTTCTGGCAGGTCAACTTCTTCATGATCAGCAATATTCATCAATGACCCACTTGATTGTTCGGTAAGGGAAAATTTTTCTAGGAAATTATTAGACATCAAATTCATGGAATGCACCCATTGTGGACGGTCTCTTTCAAAAAAAAATTCTTGGGGATAGGTACAGAAAGAGTCAGATGCTACATTGCCCAGGTCAATGTTTAAGTTGGATTGGGGAGGGTCAATTGCTTTGAATGGTGGGTTTCTTTTAAAAAAGGGTTTATAGGGCCTTTGGCCTTGGTTTCCTTCCCCTACACTTCTTTTCATGTCTATGATTTCATTTGACAACTTCTTTATCATTCGTTGTAGGTCTTCTATGTCTCCACTCCCCTTTTTGAGACCTTGTTCTGTTTGTTTCCCTGGGAGTCTAGTCAACAAGACTCCTCTCTTGGGTGGAGGTTGAGCTTACTTCTTGACTAATGAGACATGGCCCTCTTTACATACCTTCATCTAGAATTCAATTGTTTTGGCTTCCTCAAAATTCTCATCTAGGGTCATTTTCGCATCCCTTTTTACAAACATGGAAATGTTGGCAAATGTTTAACAGGTAGTGTATGCTTGTCATTGATGGCAAGTATAACAATGAAGATGGCATGAGTATAGGAAGAATGTAACAGACAGACATCAGAAGCAGTTTGGGAAGACACTGCAGAGGATGGTTGGCATGCTTTATAGGCAGTATGCACTTTTCATTGATGGCAGGATCAGAGCGTGCATCGATGGAAAAACAAGAACAACGTAATCTTAGGAGGAATTAGCGCAGAGTCGAATGCAGTGCGTAGGTGTGTAGCAGGGATGAGGTTAACTCATGGATAAATCTCAAGGGAGACAGCATACTTAGGATCACAGGTGGATCAAAGGTCGAGGCCTTTGACACCTAGAAACTCTTCCAAGTAAGGAGGATGTGTAAGCTTGGAGGAGAATCGTCAGTGATCATTGGATCCCATCCTAAATTCCCGATGACCGTGAGATCTCAATATAGACAAGAGAAGTGCACAGATATGGAGGATAGATCTCAGGCGTTAGATCCGAGCGCAAGGTCCGACCACCGTTGGATTGAGGAGAACCTACATGTTCTTTAAAGTGCAAGGAGTAGAGGGCTCACAAAATCCCGAAAGAAGGAGGACCGTCCATCTTCAGGCAGGACACGTGGGGATAGATCGTTAGTTCGTGACATGGAGAGGGAAAAGAAACAATGCAACAAGAATTGTTAAATCGCGATTCAATCACAGTCGTTGAATCAAGATCAGATCTGTACCGTTGAACCAAGACCATTTCGGGGTTCTGAGGATCGAGTGTTGGAGATGTCAAAGAATATTAACATCAAGAATCTCGATATCGCGATATGCGAAGTCGTGACTTAATAGCAAGCATCAGATCAAGTTGTGATCTGAACCATTGATACGACTCCATTACGGAGTTTCATGGATCAGGACTTTGAAGTGACAAAAACATAGAATGACAAGAGTGTCGAAATCGCGATGTGTGAAATCCCGACTGAATCTAAACCGTCAGATCAAGATGTGATCTAGACTGTCGACCTGACTCACGTCAGCATACCACGTCAGCTAGGAACATGTGGCACAACTAGGT
>SNQJ01S0111127.1:12091-40961 GCA_010110895.2 Picea sitchensis | reverse complement strand
GTCAAGACCACGGTCACAAGGTCCATATGACCTCGCTCGCCTACAAAAGGGGCCAAGCCCAATTAACGGTCGGGCACGCCGGTGGTCCTATGCGTAAACACATGTGACCACGTGCCAAAAATCCATTTGAAATGCGCGCATAAAGGACACGGTCATATGGTATTGCATATAACCGGGGGCTATCCATTTAAAATATATAACTCCCGTGCGCATAGGTCACATGGCATGAAACACAAGACCACAGGCTGGGGCTAAGCCCCAGCTCGACCCCCGCGCCAGCATACAATAGTGTTTAATTTAAATAAATTTAAATACATATGTTTAATAAGAAACACCGTGCAACGCGTTGGCAGGGTAGACTTGCCAAGACTTTGGACTATGGGGGAGGTCCACGGTTCGAACCCCACGGAGTCCATAAATTTTGAACAAACAACCAATGCCATGGTGCCACGTGGCACCTCATAATTTTCCAAAACCATGCCACATGTCACAACATGATTCATCCAACTGTCAGCCAATCTGAAACTGCCACGTCATCATGTGCCAACTCATCTCTGCCACATCACCTCTGCCACGTTAGCATCCATACAGACTGTACGGACTGCACAGTCAACACTCATTTTTTTCCTGTTTGGTGATTCGAACAGATCGCGATATCTCTCGCTACCGATGTCCATTTGAGACGAAACGAGTTGCGTTGGGTTCGTGACGAGGAGGTCTATGCACCCGATCATTTTGAGGCAATTCCGAGAAAGTTGATTTTTGAGCTAAAATTTGACCCCTGGTCCAGATTTTGATCATTCATTACAAGAAGAGAAAGTGGATATGTATGGACATATCAATGGTGCATCTAATTCATCAGATCCATACAGACATCTACATCTTCAACAAAATCTTCAACGAGCACAAACTTGCACAGTTGTGAGGTCTTCTTGGAGTGAAGGACAGGGTTGCTTAGCAACTGTTTTTTGGTTCCTTCTCATTTTTTTTATGCATTATTATTTGAGGGGGGTGGGGTTTCCCATGATTTTTTTCCCTCTTTCCTCATTTATTTCAGTGTATCTTTTGTATTTGGGTACCTAAAATGGCCTCGTTCTCGTGACCTATTCTTTATTTTCACCATCGTGACGTTCAGGGGGGTGTTGGAGTTACTTCACACACACCTAGGATTTCTTTTTCCTAAGGTTTTTCCTTGTTTATTAGTCATTATTCAGTCTCCTATATTTTAGGAAGAATATTCCTCTAGGGAGAATATTCTCTTCAGTTTTCACTTCAATTGGATCAGTTGAGTGGAGTCTAGATGCTACATTGGGATTATCACCATGCAGCATTGGGATTATCACCATGTAGCATTGGGATCATCACCAGCTAATGCGCATTGTCCTTGGGATCATCACCAGACTAGCACATTACTCATGATTCCCTGATCTCCTCCTCACTTCACTATGTTTCATTCAGTTAACTAAACATTGATAGACTAGTTAACTCAGACTATGTGGCAGTTGACTCCCGTAATTGCCAGAGAGACTAGACTAGGTGGCAGTTTACTCCCGTAACTGTTAGTGTGTGTCCAAATCACTCTAGACCACCACTATGGCACATTAGTTACTCATGTATCCTATATCTATTGTAAATTATTCACTCTTTGAGTGTGGAATACGGTTAATGAGAATTCTTCCATTCTTTCTCTCTGCAAATGTGTGTGGTATTTTCTAGCTAGATCTATTATGTGCATGTTCAACACATTTACACTTTGTATATATGTATATTGAGGCCAAAGTGCCTGTGTGGTTATTAGGTTGGAGAGCCTGGATTGCGACAAAGGTCAGTGTGCCTATTTTTGTAAAATATAATTGCACTCAAATATTAATAAAAACATATCACTGCACGTAGACCAATCAGACAGAAAGAAATGGGGGGCTAAACTCTACTAGAATGGGAAAGAGGTGTGAAGCTAAAATGGAATATTTTAATAATATTTCCAAAAGTATATTTATGGGATATGTATTTATCCTAAGTTCCTAAGGGATGGGAACGGGTCACCAAGTGGAGCTAAGTTATCTCTTAAGGTGACAAGTGTCCAGTTATAATCAAGTGAATATAGTGTTGGTCCTTAATGTATTTGGGGGTGAATTCACTCATTCCTTCATCATGCAGACCAACTTTTCTTTGGGAGGCATCTGTATCTAGTTGTAACTTGTTGCCATCAAAGAACCTTATGCCTAGGAATGCATGTGCCCTATTGAAGAGGTGGGTTGTCAGGTCCATGTGTTTTTGAAGAAGTGGGTTGTCAGGCCCATGTTGGACGAAGAAGTGGGTTGCCATGCCCGTGTTTGTCAAAGAAGCGGGTTGCCAGGCCCATGTTTGTCGAAGAAATGAGTTGTCGGGCTCGTGACCATTCTCTCTAGGTGAGAGAATCATTGGAAATTGATTCCCAAGGTGCCAGGTAGTAGCTACATGGCTCAGAGACTTCCTATCCGGCATGTTGTTGAATCCTGAGAAGGGAAGTGAGCCAGTCGAAAGACTATTTATCATAGAAGGGGCACACTTCCTGGGGTGGTACAGGCATGTGTGGAATGAGGGAATGCAGGTTGGTTGTTAGAATTGGCACATGTGTATGAGATTTTATGTTGTCTGAGAGACCTTGGTCAGTTAAGTTTTCCTTTGCCCGGGTGGAGTTTTATCCCCAGCTCGTGAGTGACCTACTGTTGAGTTTATGAATAGCGGAGTCTATGGCTGGGAGGAACCTTGGAGGTCTACACAGAGTTGGTGGATTACAACAAAAGATAAGTGTATTCTTATGTGTATTATTCTCATAGTAATGTGCACATACATGTTAAGTATATTATTTCTTACAATTGTATATATATTTGTGCGTGGATTATATATGTTGTAGAACATCATGTTTGTTGCGTATGCAGGGCTTGGGCCATGACAATTGTATGTGTTTATATATTGTTCATCTTGTGAATGCTTATGTTATTTATGTTTATAGGATTGGTACATAATTATGCTAGATTGTGCATGTATTGTTAGTTTTGCATAACTATTGCAAATGTAGAGCATGGTAGATATTGAGTGCTTCTTGTTAGATAATAATGTGGTAACGGTTATGGGATTCTGAGGCTAGGATTGAATCATCGTGCACCCAAAGTGGTATTAGTCTATACATGCAAATGGGACAGGCCTCACACGTGGCATAGGAATGGTTGTGCACTTAGTTGTATTTTGAGTTCATTCAGTTGTTTTAGTCGCTATCTTGTTAAGTAACTTTAGTAGTAATCGTATGGGTTCTAGCGCGAACCTAGAAATGTCGTGCATGTTGGGGGACAGTCGACGCAGCCGACACAAGGATGGTTGAGCGCACATAATTGCTAATACATAGTTGTTGTGTGCAGTATGAGATTGGGTTGTGCGCACTAGGAAACTATAATTGTGTGTAACACAAGTCCAGTTGTGTTCATTGTTCGTTTCAATGAGTTGCTTCCGCAGAAGAAAGTATTGATGTAGAGATTTATTTAGCGAGTTGCAGTAGTTGAGACTTTATAAGGTGGTAATGGGACTCAGCAAGATGGTTGGACACGTCAAAACGTGGTATCAAAGTTTCAAAATTTTGATGTGACATGGCCTTTAAGCAGAGTTGGGGATGTGACAAAGTGAGTTGCGGTAGTGGAGACTTTACAAGGTGGTAACAGGACTCAATGAGATGGATGGATACATCACAACGTGGTATCAGAGTTTAAATTTTTTTATGTGACATGGTCTTTGAGCAGAACTGGGGACATTACAAAGTGGTATCAGAGTGTTTGGTTCAACACTAGACTTATATGGGCCAGATATCAACATGAAGTTCGTGAGGCAGACATTTTTATGATGGTTGCAGGGTCGCAAGATGAAAATATGAAAAAATTAACTGAGTGAAGCAATGACTCATGTGTGCTAAGTATTTGTGTGCAGTGTCTATGTACTAAATTTTGGCACTACGCAGTGCAAGACGTATGGTGCATGGAAAATATCGATGTGTAGAGTGTGTGCAATGAATGTTGGAACTGCGAGGTATAGAACTGGTGTAGAACATGTAATATGGGAGTGCAATGCATGCATGGTGAATATGGCACCATGCATAATTGATGGGTGTGTGCATAATAATAGTGCGCATTGAAAACTAGTGATGTGCAATCAGTGCGCATTGAATATGAGCATCGTACAGAGCAGAATTATTGGTGCATGCATAGTGTTGGTGTGCAATGTGTGCTCATGGAATATTGGCTTCTCGTGGAGCAGAATTGGATATGTGCATTGAGTATTGGGTGTGAGAGGGTGTGTGGTGAATATTGGCACGATGCAGAGCAAAGTTGTAATTTGTATAGAATATTGGTGCGTGACACAAAATTTGTGCGCACTGGATAATGATGAATGAAACCCAAAAGTTGAGCGTGCTAAATATTAGTGCCTGATATAAAATATTTGCACACTGAATTGTATGTATTCTTGGTATCATGAGTGTAGAGCATGCTCGTGTTATGGATATGGGTGTATAACATAGAATCGGTATACACATGAGCTTTGAAAGAAAGAAGAGGAAAAGTTAAGGACATAGGAGTATAAATATTCACCTGAAATTTTGAATTAAGTTGTTAAATTCACCAGGAATAAAAAAGAAAAGATTATAATGCACTTATAGAACATAATGTGCATAGTATTTATGATTTTCATAAATTATTTAGTCTAATCAATCTTGTTGCCTGCACATTTTTCATAGTTAGCAGCAAGTTGATCAGTACAGGATCAGCACATAGATCAGAAGCATGGAAGATGCACAAAGAACCTACATCCATGAAAATAAAGTCAGAAGGATGTATGACAATTTAGGTGATGAGGGTACAGATTCAAATGGAAATGGAGAAGCCAAGGAAGAAAGCATGAATTTGGTGAAGACCATAAAAATTTTGCAAAAGGACATCCAAAGTTATAAAGTTGATAATGATAG
Organism: Picea sitchensis; assembly: GCA_010110895.2. Taxonomy (NCBI): domain Eukaryota; kingdom Viridiplantae; phylum Streptophyta; class Pinopsida; order Pinales; family Pinaceae; genus Picea; species Picea sitchensis. The sequence continues at coordinate 35,971 of SNQJ01S0111127.1, read as the reverse complement.
ACTTATGAAAGCCGAGGAGGAACAGGATGGCTTCAACATCAGGTTGTTATAGAACTTGGACAAACTTGAGAAAAATATGAATAAGGAGACTGATTCAAGCAAATAGAGAAGGCATGGGTCTCGTGATGAGAGAAGAAAAATAAGAAGTGTTGACAAGCATTGTCATCACTCTCCAAGACATTTAGCTGGGAGAGCGTGTAGTAGTTCAAGCCCATCTCCTGTCATGAAGCATAAGAAGAGGTCTGGGGTGGATGAGCTACAAGGAGAAATGAATAATATTAAGCCTCCTACTTTTGATGGTGATCACAAGAAGGAGGAGGATGCAAAGATCTGGCTTCTAGGCATGAGGAAGTACTTTCAATTACATAATTACTCTTCACATTCAGATGGGAGAATTTTCATCTACCAACTCAAGAGAAAAGAATCCATGTGGTGGGACCAGTTTGTGCAAGTGCAACACATTGATGAGAGAAAAATTACTTGGAGGGAGTTCAACAGGGACTTTCAAAATAAATACTTAACCAAATGTTACTATGATAGGAAAAAGAAGGAGTTCTTCAAAATCAAGCTTGGAAGTATGAGCATAGATGAGAATGAGAGGATATGTTTAGAGTTATTGAAGTATGTTGATTTCATCAAGGATGAACAAGTTAAGATTCAGAGTTACCTAAGTGAGTTTCCATCATTTATCAGTGACAAAATATAGTATGAAATCCAAATACATTGGAGGGAACTATAAGGAGAGCCAAGTGTATTTATGATCAACATAGAGGAAAACCCACTTACCAAAAGGCTTGGGAAGACAAAAAGAAAGGAAATATGGAGCATAGGAAGAAGGGGACCAAGCCACCATTCTTCATAAATAACTTTCAGGGACATCCAACTCCCAAGGAGACCAGAATGACAGAAGAAATGGGGCAAAGACCAAGGCAACATCCAATGAAGTGTTGGGATTGTGAGGGAGATCATATGTATAGAGATTTTCCTTACAGAGGTGAAAAAGTGAGGATTGTTCACAATGTATAGCAAGCTGATAAAATAGAGCACATGGGCAGAAATGTACCTAGGATCTATGCATCCCTGGATAACAAGATAGCTGAGTTTCAGTCACACATGATTGAAGTGGAAGGTAAGATCAACAACCAACCCATTGTTATTTTAATTGATTCGGGAGCTAGTCATAGTTACCTAGATCCTAAGATGGTGGAAAGATTTCAATTGCCAAAAATCAAGCTTGGGAAAACTTGGTTGGTACAACTAGCTACAGGAGCAAAGATACAAATTAATGAGATGGTTAAAGCATGTCCAATATACATGAATAGACTGAGCACAAAAGCAGATTTGAATATCATACCTTTGGGCTCATATGATTGCCTAATTGGTATGGATTGGTTGGACATGCATCATGTTGTCCTAGACTATTATAATAAGGATTTTACTTTCTTGGATGAAGAAGGGAACTTGAAAATAGTCCAGGGCATTCTAAGGTCTGAAACTATTAGAGAAGTTTTAGCCTTACAGCTAAAAAAAAGATTCAGGAAAGGATGTCAAGTATTTGCAGCGCATATGGAGGGGGAACTTAAGGATAAAGTGTCAAATATTGAATATTATGCAGTCCTAAAGGAGTTTGAATATGTATTTAGAGAAATATTGAGGTTTCCAACCAAGAGAGATATTGATTTCTGTATAAATCTAATGTCTGGAGCAGCCCCGGTATCCAAGACTCCTTATAGGATGAGTACACAAGAACTGAAAGAATTGCAATTTCAACTTGAATAGCTTCTGAAGAAGGGGTATATACGCCCAAGTGTGTCACCTTGGGGTGCTCTAGTATTATTTTTGAAGAAAAATGATGGAATGTTGATACTTTGCATTGACTTCAGGTAGCTAAATAAGGTAACAATGAAGAACAAGTATCATTTTCCAAGAATAGATGATATCTTTCACCAGCTAAAAGATGCAAAAATATTCTATAAGATTGACCTCAGTTCAGGCTATCATCAGGTAATAATTAAAGAGGAAGACGTCAACAAGATAGCCTTCAGGACAAGGTATGGCCATTATGAGTTCAAGGTGGTGCCATTTGGGTTGTCAAATGCACCAGTTGCCTTCATGCATTTAACGAATGGTATTTTAAGAGAATACTTAGATAAGTTTGTCATTTTATTTTTAGATGACATACTTATTTACTCAAATTCTGAAGAAGAGCATGAGCAACACTTGAGGATGGTGTTGCAAGTGTTGAGAAAACATCAGTTGTATGAAAAGTTGAGAAAGTGCTCATTCTACCAGAGGCAGACTCATTACTTGGGTCATATCATTTAGCGTAAGAGATAGCAGTGGACACGGAGAAGATAAAATCCATTAAAGGATGGCCAACACCAAGGAATGTCACAGAGGTGAGACATTTCATGGGACTTGCGGGGTACTATAGAAGGTTTATTGAAGGCTTCTCAAATATTGCACACCCAATCACATCCTTGCAAAATAAAGGTGTGAAATTTAATGGTCTTATGATTGTAAAAGGAGTTTCCAGCACTTGAAGAGTTTGTTGACAAGTGTTCCAATTTTGAGAATTGTTGATCCTAATGAAGACTTCGTTCTATGCACTGTTGCATGCAAGGAAGGGCTCAGTGGAGTCCTTAGTCAGATTGTGCATGTGGTGTGCTACGAATCAAAGGAATTAAAAGAGCATGAAAGGCACTATGTTACTCATGATTTGGAATTGGCAGCCATAGTGCATGCTTTGAAGATGTGGAGGCACTACTTCATGGGAAGAATATTTGAGTTGAGGACAGACCACAGTGGTCTGAAATATTTGTTTGGACAACCAACTCTAAATGTCAGGAAAAACAGGTGCTTAGAATTCCTCAGTGAGTATGACTTTGATATAAAACATATCAAGGGTAAAGAGAACAATATGGTTGATGCACTTAGCAAGAGAGTGCATAAGATGCATGCTACAACCATTAGAATGTACAAATCCTATTTGAAGGACAAAATTTTAGAGGCTACAAAATCAGATCAACACTATGTGGAAATAAAGACAACGATACAACAAGGTATTTTGCAGTAGACCATTGACAAGTTTGAGTTAAAAGAGGATGAAATCCTCATGTACAGAAGAAAAATTTATGTGCCAAACTCTCAGGAATTGAAAAAGGCGATATTAAAAGAAATGCACAATGTACCTTATGTGTTAGGGTCCTAACCCGCACATAGGTAGATCAATATATTCGGATGTAATAAAGGTCAATATTAATAAGGCCTTTCAATAAAGTAGAATAAGGCGGATGTAAGAAGACCTAATTGAAGCTTCCGCTTCTAGAAGGATCCTCCTCTAGATGCTTCTCTTGATAGACATATTTAGTATAAATATGGGTCGAGGATATGAAAACCCTAGCTTGGAGATTATTGTAACAGAGCATTGCTCGACTGGAGGTTGCCCCGTCGAAGAGGCCCGTGAACATTGCTTTCTGAATCAAAGTGTTATTTTTCTTGTTGTTCTTATATCATGTATGTGTTATTGTGGAGATTATGTTGGTTATATTACTGTTATTCTGCCATTTCTAGCATTTTATTTCTGTTCTGCATACTTTTTATATATGGTATATTACAAGTGGTATCGAAGCACTTTCCTTGGCAGAAATTGTGGGAAATTTTTTTCAGGGTAGAGATGTATTCTGGCATCTTTAAGCCACAGAGATCTGTCGTTACATGCATAAACCCACGGACATGCAGGAAATACAAGTGGTTCTTAAGCACACATCTGTTGGCCACCCTTGTAACCCCTGTTGGTACCCCTTTCGAGTGGTAGCGCATCAGACAACACCTATGTACGGATCGGCCTAGATTTCTTGAAGCCCTCTTTAGATAAACTGATCAGTCTCCTGACTGTTATAGTGCCACCGAGAACAGCACTCAAGAAGATACTCTCTAGTACCTAGGTAGTCGGGTAGTACGGATAAGGGTATGGTCTATCCTCCTTAGTTAGTGCCCTGAGATATTGGGTCGAGTACTACTATTGGACCCCGCATGTATATCAAAGAGTTATAGCACAGGGTAAACCCTTGTCTGTAGAACCCTTGAATACCTAAACTTTGGGGGACAGAAACATAAACAAATTAAAATAGACAAGATCTATTGCCGCGCAATTGTGTTCGGGTTGCCAAGTAAATACACATTTCTTTCTGGTTAAGAATTTGGGGATTTCATCGCTGCAGTATTCTTCAAACTGGAGTATAACTCTGCAAGTGTAAAAAAAAAATCTGGAAATATTTTCACCATTATTTGAGACCTATTCCATTGGATTCATCTATTTGCCCTTATCACATTCGACCATATCATTTTTCGGCAAAAAATTTTACCCCTCCCACCCCTTTTCAGTTCACCCATACTCATGGCCCATACCCGTAGCCAAGACTTGGAAGCTCGCTTCAACACCTTGCAATCTGGTTTCCTCGAGACCCAAAAAGAAGTGAAACAACCCAGTGCTACTATCGCCTCCATCAATTCATCCATCAATAAAACCATAAATACAACCATGCAGTCCTCAATGGAGGAAGTCAAATAAGAACTGACCACCCATCTTGAATCTGTCTTTGCATCACTCTGCACCAAACTAAAGATCCCTAAAGCCTGCATCACTCGCACTCAAAACTAAAGATCCCTTTATGATGACCTTTTCCTGGGATGTGCACCTCCAAAGACTCATAAGTGAACATTCCTCCCATTCTACATACCTTTCAAAACCTACTGATTTTCAACGGGACCTACACCTTCCATGGGTGGATGTGACCAAATTTGATGGCTCCTCGTGACTCACCGGGTTGGGTCACCCAAAATGAACATTATTTCTCTTTATACATAATTACATATTAATTTGGCCAAACTTGGATATGGTGTTCTCCATCTAGATCAAGAACAACATTAGCAATGGTGGCAATGGAGAAAACTTCCAATCAAGGGTATATTGTTTGGACCCACTTTGTTGCTGATATTTATGAATGTTTCTTGGACACCTAATAATTCAACCATTTGGGTCATCCGACAAGTTGAAACAATCAGAATGAAGACTTCATAGTCAGCCTTTGAGCACTTGGATTTTCGAACTGAGGGCATCATTGATGCTTTCTTTTGAGAGTGTTTTATCAAGGCCTCAAGGAGGAGATTCGGCCCATGTCCTCATGGATTCTCGACCTTTGAGTTGGTTGGAGGCTACTAAAAAGATAAAGAAGCACAAAAAAAAAAAAAAAAAAAAAAAAAAACCCTCCTTTATCCCTTGCCCTAAAACCATAAATCCCACTACTCCCCCACCCCATTAAAGATCCAAAATTGACTGTATTAAAATGTATTGAACGCCAACTCAAAGGTTCTTTGTTATAATTGTGGATGAAAAATATTTCCCGGCCACAAGTGTAAGGGAACAAAAGATTTTATGGCCATATCTGAGGATACTCTGCATGAGGATGTTGAAACCCTCTTGTGCCCGACTCCACCTAAAAATCACCGGGACATAACCCCTCCCTGACTCTCCCAAAGTGGAACTCCATCATTTCCCTCAATGCTCTCTACCGGCTTCTCCCCAAACCCTCAAGTTAATCAGCTTACATCAAGCATCGAAGGTCATCATTCCTGCTGATAGTGGAAGCACCCATAATTTTATTCATCACAAGATTGCCCAAGAAATCATTGCTGATCCATCCAAAATTTCCAAATCATGATTGCCAATGGTGGTTCCATGAAATGGAGGCTTGTCAAATGCAGGTCTCCAAATCAGGTGACTACCACCTAAAATCCATATGTTTTCTATCTATTACGAGCTGCCAGACATTGTGGCTGGGTGTGATCAAGTATGGACTTTGGGTCCCATTCTCATGGATTTTGGCATTAACCATGCAATTCGACCAGAAGGCCACCAATATAAATCTAAGGAATCGGTTGGTTCACCTGAAAGTCATTAGTTCCCATCGTGATGGAAAAGATGTCACAGCACATTCCGGTGTCATTGCCCAACTCCATGCCATAAGCAATGAGACACCCTGCGTCTGAAGACCTCCAAGCCCTCCCCTTTACTAAACACCCTTTCAAATGGTATTTTCCACCCCTGCTGACTCCCTCCTTCCCACCTGTTCATGATCATTCCATTCCCTTGTACCCGCATCCCTTCCTCCCACATCCATCCGTGACGACACCCTCACAAAATGAAATTGAGAAAATCATCCAGGAACTCCCACCAAGTAAGCCGCTATCCACTCTAATGAGCCCTTACTCTTCTATAGTCATGGTCACAAGTGAAGAAATAAGGTTCTTGGAGAATGTGTCCCCACTTTCGCTCAAACAAACTACAATCCATTAAAGACAATTCCCCATTCCTCGGCCATTGATGACATCCCCGATGAATTGAGTGGTGTTTAGTTATTCACTAAACTTGATCTTTGCTCTGACTACCACTCGTGATAATGATGAAGGAGTGCAGACATTCAAGACTACTTCTTCAACTCAAGGAGGGACACTATGAGTTTTGGTCGGCGACCTTTGGCTTGTGTAATGCCCTCCACCTTCCAAAGCCTCAAGGAATCATCATGTCTTCCATCCTTTCTCCTCCATTTTGTATTAGTTTTCTTACTGCTGATGATATCCTAATCTATAGCAAAACCTAGGACAGACCATCTTACTCATGTGGATAAAGTTCTCCATTTACTCTCTTTCAGCACCAACTTTTCCTAAATAGTCTAAATGTGCTTTTGGTGCCCCCGGCGAATACTTGGGTCATCTATTTGGCAAGGATGGCATCAGGTTGGATCCAAAAGATTGAAGCTATGTAAGACTAGCCACACCCAAAGACTCTCAAAAGATCAAGTGGATTCCGTCTTAAGAGGTATTATCGAAAGCTTGTTAAGAATTATGGCAAGATTGCAGCACCTCTCATGGCTCTCCTCAAAATAACTCTTTTCAATTTGACTCCAGCCGCTGCTCAAGCTTTTCAAACCTTGAAGATGCTCCATGTGCACCACCGTTCTTGCTCCTTCCCGGATTTCACAAAGACTCGTGCTGGTCGTGATGCCCTCGTGGGAAAGGAACTGCTGTTCTATGCAAGAGGGTTCACCTTTGGCCTTCACCAGCAGTACTGATTTGAAAAGAATCGGGCAAAACCCACTCCATGAAAAAGGAAATGTTGGCTATTATGCATGTCATTGATCTATGTTTCCTTATCTCTTGGGTCAACGCTTCAAATCAAGACACCATCAAAGCCTCCTGGGCACTGAACAACGCATTCCCTAGCCTCCTCACCAGCCTTACCTATATCACAAATGCCACGGTCTCAAAGAAACAATGGTCCGTTTTCTCTCCTCATTGCCCGTCCGCATCCCGATCTGATCCAGCAATTGTAGACCAATGCTCTAGCTCCCCAAGGGTACTCCTGGCTGCAGGATGAGCTTCTGATACAGTCAATGCTTGTATTTAAGTAAACAATCAAAGCTTAAATCCACTTGCATCTTCGAAAGCTTCTATGTTACACCCACGCCGAGGTACATCTCGAAGTTCACTCAAAACCTATCACAGTGGTCAAATGTTCTTTCTTTTGGGATGGTATGAAATAGGACATCCCTAATTTTGTCATTGATTGCATCGATATCCACTGACCCACCCTATTTGGAAGGATATCTCTATGGACTTTATTACCAGCCTACCCAACCGGAAATATGACTAATAATGGTGGTGGTGGATCACTTTCCAAGTATGCTCATTTCTCAAGGCCTTCAACACCCATTTACGGCATCCACGGTGGCTCAAAATTTCATGGACCAAGACTTCAAGCTTCGCCACGGCACGCACTCTATTGCCATGATCGCGGACTCCAACTTTCACAAGCAATTTTGGAAAGAACTATTCAAAATACAAGGAATCCAATTGCATCTCAACAATGCCTATCACCCCCAAAATGATGGTCAAACTGAAGTTGTCAACAAGTGTTTCAGTTCATCTAAGGTGTTTTGCTCAAAATCAAAACTACCGGGCTCAATGGTTACCCTTAGTCGAATGGTGGCACAACACTTCCTACCATACAGCCTACATGCATGACTCCTTTGAAGCGGTATATGAACAAAAGCCACCTTAGTTCTCTCTCATATTTACCGGGTACCTCCAAGGTCCGTGGCGGTTGACCAAACACTTCATACCAAGAGGATAGCTCCTTCACCCTTAAAGAGAATTTTTTCATGGCATAGAATCGCATGAGTCAACAAGCAGATCAAGGTCAGCTCAACGCCAATTCTGCGTATATTTGTGTGTTTTCAGTGGATCTGAACCATACAAGCAAACCTCCTCAAGGTCAGCAAAGATTCCAAGCCACTCAAAATTCTTTATGGTCCTTTACACAGCTTCAAGGCAGGGACAAGTCGCCCACGCTTAGCTCTACCCAAATTAGTCAAAGCCAGCATCCTTTCATGTTTCCATGCTTAAAGAAGGTGATTGGAACTAGGTGCAAATTCAAGCCAACCTTCCCAAGTTAGTTGAAGAAGGATCCATTTTTCTACAAACACAAGCAGTTTTGGAATAGCGTGATCATCGCCTACATCAGAGAACCAACAAGGAAGTGCTAGTACAATGGAAACATACAACTCCAACAGATGCCACTTGGGGAACCAACTACCATTCTGGCACACTCTTACATCCTGCCTTGAGGACAAGGTTGTTTTAAAGGTGGATGGCCAAAAAGTTAGGGTCCTAACCTGCACATAGGTAGATTAATATATCTTGATGTAATAAAGGTCAATATTAATAAGGCCTTCAATAAAATAGAATAATGTATGGGATGTAAGAAGACCTAATAGGAAGCCTCTCATTTCTAGAAGGATCTTCCTAGATGCTTCTCTTTGATAGACATATTTAGTATAATAAGGGCTCCAGGGTATGAAAACCCCAGCTTGAATATTATTGTAACAAATTGCTACTCGACTGGAGGTTTCAAGAGGCCCATGAACATTTCTCTCTCAATCAAAGTGTTATTTATGTTGTTGTTCTTATATCATTTATGTGTTATTGTGAGATTATGCTAGTTATATTACCGCACTATACTTTCTATTTCTACATTTATCGCCTCAAGTGTTCTGCATACTTTTTATATCTGGTATATTACATTATGTTGGGCACCCAGGCTACCAAAAGACAATTGCAGTTTTCAAGAAACAATACTATTGGCCAGGTATGAAGAAATAAGTGGTTGATTTTATTGTGAGGTGTTTGGAATGCCAAAAGGTCAAGGTTGAGCACTGACACCAGCTAATCTGCTACAGTCATTATTCATTACTGAGTGGAAATGGGAATTTGTCACTATGGATTTCATCACGAAGTTGCCCAGAACTACCAATCAACATGATTCTATCATGGTAGTGGTTGATAATCTTACTAAAGTTGCCCACTTTATTCCAGTAAAACTCACACACAAGGCAGCTAACATTGTTGATATTCATACGAGGGAAATTGTTAAATAGTGTGGTGTACCTAAGACAATTGTATCTAATAGAGATCCCAAATTCACATCAAATTTTTGGAAGGGATTATTTAAAGGATTTGTAACAAATCAGAATTTTAGCAAAACCTACTATCAAGAATCATATGGGAAAACATAAAGGGTAAATCAAGTGATAGAAGATATGTTAAGAATGTATGTGATGGACAAACCGATGCAGTGGGAAAAATATTTACATTTGGTTGAGTTTTCATATAACAATGGGTATTAAGCATCTCTAAATATGAGCCCATTTGAAACACTTTATGGCAAAAGGTGCAACACACAAGTGAGTTGGGACAACCCAACAGATAGAGTAATGGTTGGGGCAGATTTACTTAGGGAAATGGAAGAGAAGGTGGTGAAAATAAAACAAAATTTAAAGGTTTCCGAGGACAGGCAAAAAAGTTATGCAAATAAATGCAGAACTGACAGAGAATTTAAAGTGGGTGACCATGTGTTTTTGAAAGTGAAAGCTAGGAAGAGTTCACTTAAGTTGGGAAATTTTTCAAAGCTCGTAGCACATTATTGTGGGTCGTTTGAAATCTTGGAGAGGATTTATCATGTTGCATACATGCTTGCACAACATGCATCCATATGCATTCATAATGTGTTTCATATAATGTGTCTGATGCTAATCATGTAATTGATTGGAATGTGATTCAGGTGGAACAAGGAGGTGACTTCTGAGTTCAGTCGGTGTGCATATCGGACCGGAAAGTCAAGTTGCTCTGAAATCAAGCAATAGGACTAGTAAAGGTCCAATGGACCTGTTACGGACATGAGGATGCAACTTGGGAGCACAATGATGGTATGTGTGTCGAGTACCCGTATCTTTTTGAAGACTTTTGAAATTTTTATTGTACATCATGCATTGAGGACAGTGCATAAATAAGGGGGAGGGGAATGAAATACCCCTAGGATGAACCCTAATTGTAATGTAAATGTAAATGTACATATAGGCTGGTGAGCCATGGTGCACAAGTTTTGGGTACAGTTATGCGTGCGTGAACCAATGGAAGAGTGCACACATGTTGCATAACTTTGTACGCACCTGAGTAAGTGTGCAAGGATTATCATGTATGCAAACAAAGGGAAGAGTGCGCACTTGTTTCATAGCTTTGCACGTACCTGAGTAACTGCACGAGGATTTCTTCAAAGTGCACATTGGAACGTGTTTGTAGCCAGGATATTTTGGGAACAGGGAGTCATTGTATATATGTATATTGAGGCCAGAGTGCTTGTGTGGTTATTATGATGGAGAGCCTAGATTGAGACATAGGCCATTGCACCTATTTTTGTAAAATGAAATTGCACTCAAATATTAATAAAAACATATCATTGTGGATAGACCAATTAGACAAAAAGAGACGGGGGGATAAACTCCACTAGAATGGGAAAGAGGTGTGAAGCTAAAAGGGAATATTTTCATAATATTTCCAAAAGTATATTTATGGGATATGTGTTTATACTAAGTTCCTAAGGGATGGGAACAGGTCACCAAGTGGAGCTAATTTATCTCTTAATGTGACAAGTGTCTAGTTATAATCATGCAAATATATTGTTGGGCCTTAATGTATTTGGGGGGGAATTGGCTCATTCCTTCATCATGCACACCAACTTTCCTCTGGGATTCATCTGTATCTGCCTATAACTTGCTTCCATCTCATATCCTTGTGCCTGGGAATGCATGTGTGTTATTGAAGAGGTGGGTTGTCGAGTCCATGTGCTATTAAAGAAGCGGGTTTTCAAGCTCATGTTGGACAAAGAAGCGGGTTATAATTCCCATGTTTGTCAAAGAAGCGAGTTGTCGATCCCGTGAGCATTCTCTCCAGGAGAGAGAACTATTGGGAATTGATTCCCAAGGTGCCAAGCAGTAGTTACAGGGATCATAGACTTCATGCCTGGCCTGTTGTTGAAGCCCCAGAAGGGAAGTGGGGCAGACAAAGGAATATTTAGCAAAGAAGGGGCACACTTTCTAGGGTGGGAGAGGCATGTGGGGAATGAGAGACTATAGGTTGGATTTTAGAATTGGCATGTGTGTCTGAGATTTTCTATTGTCTAAGAGACCTTAGTCGGTTCAATTTTCTTGAGAGACCTTAGTCAGTTCGAGTTGAGGGCTGTTGCGATAAGGTTGTATGAGAACTTTATTTCTAAGTTTAAGAACATTGTGGGTTGGTCAAAAGAAATTAACTGCAATCTTGGAGTCAATCAATATGGTCCCTTGTCCCCTACCCTTTTTGGCATATATATTGAAAAGTTAGAAGATTGCTTGGAAGAAGCAAGTTGTTTCGGCCCTACTCTCACTAGTATAGTCATCGGTCTTCTTATTTGTGTTGATGATATCGTTCTTATGGCGAGGAGTCCCTACGATCTTGGAAAGCAACTAAGAACCCTCAAGGATTTTTTCTCCAATATGGGTATGGTTGTTAATATTGACAAGACTAAGGTCACGATCATTAAATCCAATAAAATCACTTATGATACCTTCATATACGACAACAACAACTTGGAGGAAGTGACTTCATACAAATATCTTGGAATCGATATTCACCACAAGCTCAACTAGAATTACAGCATTGAGAAAATTATTATAGTGGGATGGAAAGCTTATTATAGGCTTGAAAAAAATTGTAAATCAACCGATCTTTGGATTTGGGATAAGAAGAAACTTCTCTTTGAGACTCTTGTTATGCCTGTTATTCTATATGGACGCAAATTATGGGGATGCAATATCTCTCATGAATCCTAGAGAAAGATAGAGCAAATCCAAAAGAATTTTATAACCTATAATTTCAAAATTAAAGGAAATACTCCCTATCCCGTCCTCCTCTTAGAGGCAAGCCTTTCCCCCATTGAGAGAATGACTATGACTATATACATAATGTATAAGAACAAGTTAAACAACATGGAGGCTTCCTAAAATTGCTTTGAAATGCAACTGTAACCACTTTCGACTCAAGTGGGGATGGCATAAAGATGCCCAGTCTTGGCTAAGCCATTGGGGAATCATGGAAGAGACCATTTTACATAATAAGGATATTATTAAAAATATCATTAAATCAAAATTTAAGGAGAAAATGTGGTGTGATAAAGAATTAGAGGGAAAAAGAGAATTAAGGTATTATAAGGAGGTAATCAACCCTAATCTAGAAGATCAAAATTATCTCTTTGTTTTGACAAGTGTAAAGAAAAAATAAGCATTGCTAATATAAGAACAAATTCTCATGAGCTCCATAGTGAAACCAGGCATTGGTCAATTCCTAAAATGCCATGGGATGAAAGACTGTGTCACCTTTGTGACACTAAGAATGTTGAAGATGAAAAACACTTTCCCTTATATTGTCCATCCTATACCCAAATTAGATCTCAATTTAAAATCAACCTTTGAAATCAACAAAACTATGGTGATCTTGGAAAGCTTCTCTTAATGGTTTTCGAGCACAGAATCAAAATTCTAAAGAATTGCAAGTAATTCCTTACCCTCCCAATGGATGTTAATCATCATCATCATCATCATTGTGGCAAATATTTTTAAATTGGGATCTAAATTGAGAATAGGCAAGGAAATCTAAGAGGAAGTGTTTTTCATCTTCAACCCTCTTATTGTCACAAAGATGGTAATTTTTTTCATCCCACAGTGTTCTTGGAATTGTCCAACACAAAGTTTCACTATGTATCTTGTGAGAGTTTGTTCTTATTTTAGCAATGTTGTTTTTCTTCTTTGCACTTCTCAAAACTGAGAGTTACTTTTGATATTTTAAATTAGGGTTGACCACCTCCTTGTAGTATCTTAGTTTTTTTCTATCCTCCAATTATTTATCACACCACATATTCTCCTTAAATTTAGAAGTGATAATATTTGTAATATTATTGGTATTATTCATCATGTCTTCTTCTTGTATTCCCCAATGATTTAGCCAAGATTTGACATCTTTATGTCATTCCCGCTTGAGCTACTGGTGGTTTTGGCTAGAGTTTGATGCAATTTTGGGAAGCCTCTTGTCATCCATGTTGTTTATCTTTTTCAAGCAAGTTAGATATCTAATCATAGTAATGTTCTTCATGGGGGGAATGCTTGTTTCTATGAGAAGGATAGGATAGGGTGTATTTCCCTTAATTTTGAGATTATAAGTTATAATATTCTTTTGGATATGTTCTATATTTCTCTGGGATTCTCTAGAGATACTGCAACCCCAAACTTCACATCCATATAAGATAATCGGAGTGACGAGAGTGTGAAAGAGACATTGTTTCTTATCCCAAAGCCAAAGGTCAATTGATTTACAATTGTTTTCAAGCCCATAATAATCTTTCCACCCTCCATTTATCCTTTTCTTAATGATATAGTTCCAATTGAGCTTGTGGTGAATATTGATTCCAAGATATTTGTATGAAGGCATTTCCTCCAAGTCATTGTTGTCATATACAAAAGTATCATAGGTGATCTTTTTGGATTTAATTATCTTAATCTTTGTTATGTCAGTGTTCACAGTCATGCCCATACTAGAGAAGAAGTATTTGAGGATGATAAGTTGCTTACCTAGGTCATAGGGGCTCTTCGCCATAAGAACAATATCATGAGCATAAGAAGAAAGATGATGATTATGTTGGACAGTTGCCTTAGGTTGATGGACAATTGGTTTGGATAGTTGGTTTTCATTGATGTCAACCTTTGGATAGTGATGTTGGAGATTGATGTCAACCCTTGGAGAAGTCCAGTAGCGGATTTCGGTAGTATATTCCGGTAACACAAAGGCATGGCTAAGGGACCCGAGTTTGTTTGAGGTATAAAGGCATAAAGATTAGTGAATATGCAGGTAAGACTATCATGGATGGATATTGCACGTCATGTCATTTTCGATGATATGTGGTACGTCACATAGTTCCTCATGGTTAGTGAGATATGGCTTTGTGAAGTTGGAGAAACCTTAAGAGTAATATAGAAGCCCCTAGAAGGTCAACAAGAAGTCAAATATTCTAGAAAGCTTCTAGAGAGTATTTAAGAAGATTCCTAGTCAAAGTGGTTGCAAAGAGAAATTATTTAAATAATAAAGTGGTCAAAGTGGTTGCAAAGATAAATTATTTAAATAATAAAGCAGTTGCAGAAAGAAAGTAGTTAAGGGTAAAGAAGTTATGATTTGACTAATTACGGAATTGTTAGTTGCAACAATAAGTGGTGAGTTTATTAATTATGGGTAAAGTAGTTGTAATAAAAGGTTAAATAGTCAAAGTGGTCGAACAAGAAATAAATTAAATAATAAAGTGGTTTCAACAAGAAGTTAGTTAATGGAAAAGAAGTTATGTGTTGACTAATTAAGGAAAGTTAGTTGCAACAAGAAAGTGGGTTAGCCCTAGAATATGGAAAAAGGGGTAAAACAGTTACAAGGAAACTTCTAGAGGAAGGCACTTGGAAAAGTATAAATAAGAGAGCAAGGGACTCTTATTAGCACCTACCTACTATCGAACATTATTGAATATCTGTTTTGTGAAAGGTTATTTGCGGGTATACATTGAAAAAACTGAGAAAGTGTAGGTCTGAAGTTATGACGGAAAGTCAAGGGTAAAGTCTCGGAGTTGCAGCAAACTCAAGTAACCCTAATCTCTGAGACATCCGCGAGTTGTAGTTCATAAGGGTGTATGTGTACGTGGGCTTCAATGGAGTAAAGCGCGGATACCCGTGGGTCGTAGAAGAGAAAAGCACAGATCTATAGAAGGGTTTATGCAAGCTTGAGAAGTGATGCTTATTCCAGGTTTCTAAGGCTGAGGATGCTCTGTTGGTCTAAGATCTGAGGCACCAGGTCAGTTACAGTGTGAAAAGGTAAGTCTATATGTTTATGATGTTATATCCTAGTGATGTTATGGAACATGCTTAAGGCATTACTTTGTGAGGTTTGGCATATTCTCTCTTAGATGTTTGGTATATGTTGTATTGTATGGTTTGAGGTAGATCTGTTGAGGCACATTGTTGGTGCACTTAGCTTGGTTTTATTGGTATATCTTGTGGTGCACTGTGAGAAGCATTTGTTAGTAGTATTATTATATGATTGACATATGAGTGGTACATGATTGAGGGGTTTTGGTTAAGGTGTGTTGTTGAAGCTATTGGTACAGATTGAGGCTACATAATAGTGAGGATTTGACATATTGTTTATATAAGGGTTTATGGTATTTGGTTATGGATAGTGTGATGTATTGATAGACAACCTTTGATGGTTATATTGGTATATGGTTGAGATACATGTTGGAACATATAATTGATGAATTGGCACATGCATAAGGTGCATGGTATGGTGGTGTTGGTGTATCATGATGAGTCATAACTTGGTTTGTTGTTGATACATCATTAGTACATATTTTTGGTTATCTTGGTATAGTGTTGATGTACATGGTTGATGTACATGATTGATGTGCATTATTGGCACATGGTATGGTACAGGATTGATACGTGGTTTATGTACATCTAGGTGATATTGTGCATATGATTGAGAGTTATCTTGTTGGTTGATCTATGTAATTAGATCTAGTTTGGTTGGTGTGTTGATGAGAAGGTTAAATGGTATAGGTTGGTACGGGTTATTGGTACAGATTGGTACAGGTTGTTGGTACAGGTTCAGTATCAGGTTTTACAGTGACAGCTTGACAGAAACAAAGACAATGACAACGAAACTGGGAAATTTGGTAGCACTCCGTGAGTTGCACTGAAGAGAGGTGTGGAAAGCTGCGAGTTGCAATGAAGAGAGGCATGAAAATCCACGTGTTGCATAGTAGACATGTCACATATCTATAGAAAAGTTTTGAAGATTGTTGGTACATGTTGTGATACTTTGTTGGTACAGGTTGACAGTGACAGAGTGACAGTGGAAGTGGTTGATTCAGTGACAATGATAGGTTGTATACATTTGGAATTTATATTTTATGGCAGTTAGACGGGTCAAGGATAGGTGGTTGTAGCCACCTTTTGGTTGGAGCCAGAGAACCAGGGAGTTGGAGCTTCCTTCGTGTTGGAGCTTGAGAATTAGGGGGTTGGATCCTCCTTCTAAATGGAGCCAGAGAATTGGGGAGTTGGAGATTCCCTTAGGTTGGAGCTTGAGAAACTAGGGGGTTGGAGCCTCCTTCTGGTTGGAGCCAGAGAATTATAAGTTGGTGCTTCCTTGAATGTAAACATAAAATACTAGTGTATTGTGTATTGTGTGGATGTGTCTATTATTGTCCATTATGAATTGATGGATGTTAATGTTTAAGATGCAATAACATATTGATGATGAGTTGATGAACATTGTTGAATAAGTTAAAAGAATAAACATTGTGGTTAAAAAGATTAATAAGTGATATAAATTGCTCATTATTGATTCAGCCCCCTCTCAGTAATCCAACATATTATACTAGAGAAAGACCTAGCCACAAAATCAACTATTAACTTTATAATTGTTGAATTTTTCGGAAACCAATAACAAAATGAATATTATTCGTTAACTTTGTTGCTAAACCCTCCAAATCTACAATCAAATTAAAATATGACCCACCATTTCTCTTTATATGAATGTCACTTATCCCATAAGTATTACAATGGGTATGATTGTTTCCTTCATCATTATGATTTCCCTTTCTTTTCTTATTTTACATAGGAAATAGTATAAATTTATTACTATGAACCCAACAAGCCATATAAAACGGTTTTTATAGTAATTTGAATTATTCAATACTTTTGGTGACTATCAAGATAGGGAAACCAATAACATCTCCATCTATGACTTTATAACTTTTCAAACAGGCTTTGTAAATTTTCATCCTCAAATCAAGTTGATCCCACTCTGGATCTTTCTTATGCCCATCAACTGCAACAAAGTTGTCCCATCAATGAGGGTCCTAATATCATAGTAGTCATGGATCCATTAACTCTCACACAATTTGATAATCTTTACTACCAAAATCTACAATCTCATGAAGGGCTATTCACTTCAGATCAAGTCCTATTCACTGACTCTCGTTCTTCAAGTACTGTGAATGACTTTGCAGCGAGCATAAATTATTTTCAAATTGCTTTTGTTCCTGCCATGAAAAAGCTTGGTCGAACAACAGTTAAGACAAGCAGTGAAGGCGAAATAAGGCTAGATTAAAGTGCCTTCAATTCATAGTTTGATGTTACCTTGATTTCACGTATCATAGTGATTTCATATTTCTAGTTTGCTAAGGCCTAAATAAGATAGTTCAAACACAATAAAGGATGTTGGTGTGGCTAGTAAGTATGAATAAAAAACTTCACATAATCATGATGAAGTAGAGGGAGATATATATATATATATATATATATATATATATATATATATATATGTATGTATTCAATATCAGGTTTTGGGATCCTTCTCCTAAAGGGTTTTTGTGAAAGCGTGTGTACTTTGATATTTGAAATTGGCATTTTTTAATAATAATAAAAAAGTTTATATTCTTGAGAATATTAGTGTATTAAGAGAGCTTGATCAACAACAAATATGATAAACTCAGGTTTAGCTTTAGACCAATTAAGCTAACCCTAGAAACTTGTTAATATATATTTATAAAAATGTTTTATGAAATTATTATATTTTTCTATCTTTCTATTTCATAATTATCTTGCTCCATGGAATGGAATTTATGATTATATATAAAAACAAACACTTTGTAATCTATTTTAGCCATCTTGCTTTCTAATGAATTTTATTCATTATAACAGAGTCCATCTAACTAAATATTTTTCAATTACCCATTACATACAATTTTTTTAACAAAGACAATTACTTGTATTTATCATAGGTTTATGTGATGAAAAAATATTATTATTTTCTAAAAATAATATTAGAATATACAATTTAATTTATATATCATTAAAATTGAAATTTTTATGAATAAGAAATTATTTAAAAGTTTAGATTTTATAACATTGATTGCACCGAGAGTAGGGAGGTGCTCTACTGTCCTGTATAGGGGAGATGTTGAGGTGTTAGTGTGATGAGGCATTAGATGATCCTCTCCCAATCCTCTTTGGCTACCATTTTGATACCTTCTACCTTATTTTTAATAATCTTTCACGGATTCTAAAAAGGCTTCATGTGAGGGAACTCTCTTACACCTGGACGAACACTCCACATCCAAGGTTTCACCACTAAGATTGATACCCTGAATTTCAACCCACCTATCGAAAAATGACTCAGATCCACATACCTTGGTCATCTTACTAGTAGGAAAATTGATGTTACCAAAACACCCCTCCACCGATCCTTTGTTTGAGGTCCCTCCTCAGGCATAACAAGCATTTATTTAATCATAATTCACCTATCCTTCAATCCCCACGTTGTTAATTCCTATCACTTCTTCTCTGACCTAGGGCCTAGCTATAATTGATTATTTGAATGTTCTCATAATAACCCCCTTCTCTAGCTTGTTCTCATTCTAATCATGTACAAGAACCCCCCTATCTAAGGTTTTGGAGTCACCTAAAGAAATACCCCCAACAAAACCTTCATCACCAATGCTAGAAAAAACTATATCATCCCCTATCATCGAGGTTGACCTTGAATATTTAAAGACATTAAACCTTGTTGTGGGTTCATTAGAATAATCCACAATTTTTACATCATTTGCATCGATGACAAGCCAAGGATGCAGCTCAAGCTAGCCTTCACCTTTGTTAGGTTTCACAAAGAAATAACTTTCTCTTATGTTACACAAAAGCCTATAATACTCAATTAAACCTCCTCATTTGTACTTTGTAATAAATGGAGTTATAAAACAATTTCCTTTTATTTCTAGTGTGCTTGGTGTGTGATATATTTCTTGGCTTTTCTCATTATAATTATTTAAAATTTATTTAAATTTAATGTCAATCAGTGACCAAATTCAATCAATGGGACTAGTAAAGAGGCGTTGAAAAAAAAAAAAAGGGAGAACCTAAAGTAATAAAAAAAAAAAAAAAGGGAGAACCTAAAGTAATTCCAAAAGGAGGGAAGTAATTCCATCAAGTCTTAGCTCAAGAAAGAGTTGGAGAAATATAAACCTTATGTGTATGTTTGTTGAAAAATGTGGTAGTATTACTTTTAGATGAAGCTAGATATAAGGATATGCAATTAGTTCCCTTAGAACAAAGTAGATCCTATAATGAACAAGGAAACATGAAAAACATAATTTTTTATCTTAATTTAATACATGTAGATTCTCAAATCATTAGATGATTAAATAAGAATAATATATGATTATTGTTTTAAAACCTACTGATGGACTTTTCAATTACTTCCTAATTAACTTAGTGAGCAACTAAAGAGTTGCACATTTAATTACCAATCCTAGGTTGTATCTTACTTACGAACTGTCGTGCACCGTATATGCAAGAGTAGTGTTGTTTTTCTAAAGAGTTGTAGTACTTTTAATGTCACAAATCAAGGGTTCAAGATACTCAATTAAGTCACCAAACTAGACTAGTTCCTGAGTTGCAGAAGAAGTAAATATCACTCTTGTAGGAAAGAGAAGTCACACTTGTGGAATTGAAATCACACGTGCAGAAAGTAAATCGCACTTGCGTAAATTAAATCACACTTGTGAAAATTTAAATCACACTTGTGTAAATTCAAATATAACTTGCGGAAATTGAAATCACACCTATAGAAATTGAAATCACACTTGCGGAAATTAAATCTATACTATGATCTACTGGTGACTTGCTCAAGTATAATGAAGTTCTTGTTTTGTTGTAACAATTACATTTTCGCACATTCAATGACAATCCAATATAATATCAATCCCAAATAGATGAAGACTAAATCTATGATAAATTAAAAGCAACAAAATAAAGTGCAGTTGCAAGCAGAGTTGTAGCAACGTGAGTTACAACAATGGAGTTGCAGCACAAAAGAAATCACAGTAACGTGAGTTGCAGCAATGCAAGTCCCAACATGGCATAAATTATCGCAATTTGAGTTGCAGTAACTAGAGACGCAGTATTGTCTTCGATTATAAACTCATAAAAATTGAACCAATGTTGAATTGTAGTTTAAAATTGTGGAACTCCCAACACCAGGAAATTAAACATTAACAACACACGAATTGTAATTGTTGTTCTACGAAATCTAGAATTATAGCAGACTGAAAAATGAAATAACTACTGAAACAAATAAACATAATTGAAATATTAAATCCTACACAAATATACGGGAAATACCTTACTAAGGAGGGGGGCCTACCCGCTCAGACAAGGCATTGTACTACGAAATTAAAATAACATGATCATTCAACACACCATTACACAAGCATGAAGAGGAAACAAAATTATATTGCAAAAGTCTAAAAGTTACATTAACAACATAATATTATCGCTAGAATAATTCTCCCCCCCTGGCTCTAAGGAAGTTGAGATTCGTATACAGTATGACTAATGTCTAAGATTATACAAAGAGACGGATGAACAACCATGAGAATCCGGTTGTTCATCCGCTTAAATTGATTTTTCCAAACTTTAGTGAATATCGGGTGTGTGTTGACTTGGTAGGCAAACTAATTCCTCTTTTAGTCATCTACTTGTCTCTTGTCACCTTCCTATGTGAAGACCATTTCTCAATTGTCGGCTACAACATTGGCTTTTGTGTTGGCGAGCTTTGTAATTGGAGTCGTAGCAACATTGTACTCAAAGTCGCAGTACGAAGAGTGCACTTGGAGTTGCAATAGTTGGATTGTGCCCAGAATTGCAATGGTTACCTGGAGTTGCAACAGTTGGATTATGCCCAAAATTGCAATGGTTACTTGCAGTTGCAGCACGAAGAGTGCACTTGGAGTTGCAGCAGTTGGATTGTGTCTGGAATT
Source organism: Picea sitchensis (assembly GCA_010110895.2). Lineage (NCBI taxonomy): Eukaryota > Viridiplantae > Streptophyta > Pinopsida > Pinales > Pinaceae > Picea > Picea sitchensis. The sequence continues at coordinate 14,628 of SNQJ01S0111127.1, read as the reverse complement.
GCAACAACAAAAAGTGCACTTGGAGTTGCAGCAGAGGGGTATTGCAGCCACTGTGAGGAGTTGCAGCTACTATATTACTCTTATGTAGCAGTATTAGTACGTGAAAGTAACAAGTTCCTTTAATAAATATGCAAGAATAATGTATAAATGGCATATGGGGAAAGATTTGTACCTTAATGATAAGTAGGGAAAAACTAGATAAAAAGTATAAAAAAGGAAGTGATCAATGGAAAATGGTAAGCAAAAAGGTATTAGACAGGTATTAAAATTATGCTAGTTTAGGCACCTGTCATCTCCCCCAACCCAAAATCGTTGCATGTCCCCATGCAACCAACAATCACTTAGAGTTAGAGGAATCAGGGTGACCATGGAGGTCACTAACACCGCAGACTACCTCTCTTGCTTCCTCCTTCTTTTTATTGGTGTCTTATTCTGCTAGAACTCCTCTATCTTCTACTTATTCTTGCTATGTTTCTTTCTGAGTGGCCTCAACAACTAACATAAAATGTGTAGCCTGGACAACTACTTCTCTTGTTTCTTTGGTTTACGTTATGTATTTTGAACTGGTGAAGGGTTCCCCTACAAGAAGAGGACTTGTTGCAGGGTAAGCTAATTTCTTAGGTGCCCTTTGTTCATCCACCTCATCCTTCAACGTTTTCAAATTGATTTGTAGCTTCCAGTTCTTTACTCTTAACATATTATTTTGATTTACCAAGGATGCATAAATGGGTAAGGAGTGTGGGATGCTTACCCAAGTTGTCGCAACAATTTTTCTTTTTGGAGTAGTTGCCTTTGTTTGTGGTTCATGGTGCCCTGGTTCCTATGCATTAGCTTAGTCATCTCCACAAGTGTTTCATGCTAGACCATCAAACTCTTCGGCCTCTTATTCTTCCTTATCTGAATCCTGTGAGTGGGTGAGTCTTTCCCCAAGAGAACCTACTACCGATTATTGTGTAACAGTAGGGGACTCTGGTTCTAATTTTTCCTTCTCCTCTGTCTTGGCAACTATTTCATCAAGAGTGCCTCTTGTTGATTCAGTAAGAGGCATTGGTTCCTATTTGTCTTCATGAGAAGACTTTTCCTTAAATGTGCTTATTGTTGTATCAACGAGAACTTCTAATTCCTCTTCAGTATTGCCAAATTGCTTTGGCTTCTCTATCTATGACTCTTGAGGATTCAAAGAGTGTTCTTGAGGAGTGATTTCTACTCTTTTTTGTGAAACAACACATGATTCTTCCTCTTATTCCTCTTTCCTTTGTGTTGGGTCCTATGCCTCTATTGCAGCTTGTTCTTTAGAAGGACCCCCCATTAGTTCTTATGAGTCAGTGGGAACTTTCACTTTTAACTCTTCTTCGTCTGAATATGTTGCCAAGAGATCGATAAGTCCTTCTCCAAGAGTGCCTCGATATAGTTCTTGTGTGTCAGCAAATTCCTAGGCTTCCAAGTTGATGCCCTCCATTGTTTCTTGTGTATCAGTGGAGGGTTCCATTTGCTTTCTTTCTTGATTCTCTTCATGGGCTTGTTCTTTCGGTTGAGCAGTTTTCCTCTTTTTACAATGAGTTGCAATCGTGTGCTCGTTCTTTGTTTCTTTGGAATGGGAGGTTGTCTCTACGTAAACCCTATGACTCTCTTTGTAGGGGGTTTGGTGGTGGTTACCTCAACATCGTTTTCCATACCTTCCTTTGTCGGAGTCGTAGCAGGCTAGTCCCTTTTTCTAGATGTCCTTCTTTATTTCTTTAGTGGAGGAGTCGTAGCGGCTAGGCTCGCTACATTGTTACCTGGCAGACGAGTTGCAGCATCTAGGATCACTGTATCTACGATACTGTTACCTGGTGGAGGAGTTGAAATTGTGGTCTCTTCTAGTGCCCAAAGTACAGAAATTGCATGTCTGGCTACTTGAAGTGTAGCCACTTCATTCTAGGTGAGTATAACAGTTGGTCGAATGATATTGTTCCAAGTGTATCCTTCTTTGTGCAGTGTGTGTTCCACCAAGAGCTTGATAAGGCTATGGGGTGATACGACCTATTTGGGGTTATTTTCTCTTTGGATGAGTGTTTCCATCATCTGCAACATTTGGAACAAGAACTATGTCATGTTAATGGTCGGTTGTGTTGAATATGATCGAGCATTCGGATATGCTAAACATAGATAGCTCCATACTGACCTTTGCAGGTGAAATATCATTGCACAAAAATAGTCATGTCTTCCCAGGGGTGTGGAAAAGACCAGTGTTCAAATCATGTACCTTTCTTCACTAAAGCCTCTCTAGGCTCAAGGAATTGCCTTAGAACTTCACGCTGCGAAGTTCTTTTGGTGTACCATCTCTCGCTTGTCCTTGGTCAGTGTCTCTTTAGTGACTTCTATCTTAACACTGGCTACTATGGAGTGTTCGGATCTCTAATTCAAGACGAATTCAAGAGCTACCTCGTCGTCATATCCTTCTAGGTGTAGCTCATATTCCATCAGACCAACTTGTTCAAAAATCTATCTGATATTGTCATAGACCTCAAGTAACAATGGTTTGGTAGGCTCCCTAC